>JAJIBD010008597.1:0-98228 GCA_021461705.1 Cryptotis parvus | reverse complement strand
ACATAGCCCTCAAGCACCACCAGGTGTAAACTCTGAGCATTGCCAGGTGTGGCCGAAAAACAAAAACAAAACAATTTATTTTAAAGTTCAGAATGTGGGCCTGAGCGAGAATACGGCAGGGAGGGTGTTTGCCTTTCACAGCTGACCTGGGTTCAGTCCTCCAAACATCACCAGGAGCAATTCCTGAGTAACCGCTGAGCATCACCGAAAGTGCGACCAAATAAAAAGCTTCCAGATGTGATCTCTGCTTAGAAATCCACGGCCTACTCAGCTGGGCAGGTTCACTAGCAAGTGTCCAGGCCAGCTCATGCACGAGCTAACTCCCTGCGCTCCTCTAGGGCCTGCTGTGAGGTGAGTGAAGGCAGTTAAACTGGGTAACCTCACCTAGCGAAAGTCCTCTTGGATTGTTGAAGAATACCTGCTTCATCAGGATTATTGTCTGAGATACCTTATTCAGTGTAGATTTAATTGGTCAGTTTGTACTAGTGCTTCACGTCATCATTTCAATACATTCCTGTGACTATAAACGATCTGTCATGTTGGTCCCGTTCTTCCCACAGCGGAGCCTGAGACTTAGGGTCGCCGAGCTATTAGCAAGTGCTGGGTTGTAATTCAGGCAAGGCCATCGCTGCCCTCGGAGCTGTGGTACAGGGCAGTCAGTGCATCATGGGGAGGGGCGGCCCACGAGAGTGGCCCCTGGACTGGAGTGAGAGAAGTTGTCATAGAAATACAACTTCCTGTATTTTCCTGTGCCGGGTGTTTGGCTCTCCGGGCAATCCCCCTCCCCCGCTTGCTTATTAAGACAAGACCAGGGCTCGGCCTGCTTTTGTCTTTGTGAGCAGTGGACCTCGGGTGCCATTTTCCCCTAACTTTTCCTCCGCCTCCTAGAACTCACCCTGGGCGTTGAGTTGGTTTCTTTCGGGGGGCTGCTGGGGGCCTCTTAACGGGGGACACTGCTCGCCCTTATGCTTCAGGAGGCTCTTTCCGGGTGAGAAAGTGCGCGTCTCCAGGGCAGGGTCCTTGGAAGAGTGCTGGCCTCCCGGAGGGACGGTGGAAATGCCCGCATGTGGCCACTGCTGCGCTCAGCCCAAATCGGTGCTTGTCGCCTTTCTTCCTCCTGTGCCCTGGGCTCATTCTGACACTGTTCTTCATGGGGAGATGGTGTTTCGGGTCTGGGTGAGCAAATCAAGCGTGCTTAAGGATCACACCTTCGGGAGTCTCATTGGCCATGGAACAATCCAATGACGCTGTTTTACTGGTTTCGCCAGTGGCTCATCTGAAGGGATGAGCAAGGTTAAAGAGTGGCATTCAGGGAGAAATTCCCGGGGACCGTGGGGCTTCTGTAATGAGAACTGGACTCACAGCACTTGTCTCCATGATTAGATTTCCTGGATTCGCAAAACCTGGCACGGAGCAGTATTTGTTGGCAAAGCAGCTAGCAAAACCAAAGAGAAAATTCCCATCATTGTAAGTGCATTCGTATCCCCATGTTTGTTTCTGATTAAGCTGATTATAATACCGAAAACAAAAGCTATTAGTCATTTGGGAAATATTTTTAAACACAGTGTTTCAAATAACTGACAGTATGTGCGGTGATTTTAGAGCTCTAAAGGAATCTCCCTGGTTTTATATTATTTAGATATTCTTGGTCTTTTTTATTTTTTATTTATTCATATTATTTATTTATTTTTGCTTTTTTTGGGTTACACCCAGCAATGCTCAGGGTTACTCCTGGCTCTTTGCTCAGGAATTACTCCTGGCGGTGTTTGGGGGACCATATGGGATGCCGGGATCGAACCTTGGGTCAGCCATGTGCAAGGCAAACGCCTTACCCGCTGTGCTATCACTCCGCCCCTATTGTTGGTATTTTTAATCTTTCAGACTCAGAGTGGTTGAACGAAGAACTCACGAGTATATTAGTTATTAGTTTAATCACTTTGCTCCTCCAAAATCCTTTGCAGTGCCCTTTCCTTGCTCCTTACTACCGCCCTACAGGTATTTCGCTCTTAAGCCCAGTTCAAAGAGGTGGTTTCCGGCCGAGGGCCGCGGGTCACAGGGTAAGGGCTTTCCCACCTGCTGCTCAGTCTCCCAGTGAACCAGATGTCGAGGGGCTGGACAAGGGCCCCAGATAAAGCTGGAGCCAGCCACGCCGTCAGACGGCCTCAGAGCAGCTTCATTACAGAACAACCCGGCAGTGCTCAGGGCCTACTCCTAGCTCTGCACGCAGGGATCACTCTGGCAGGTTTGGGGGGCCATCTGGGATGCCGGGAACAGTGCCCAGATGGGCTGCTCATGAGGCAAGCACACTCCCCACCATACTGTCACTCCAGCCCCTGCGAATCGCTTTCCTTTTTTTTTAATCAGACTTAAAAAAAAAAAAAAACATTGAACACATTTTATTCGCTGTGATTTTTTAACTTTAAAGCTCAGCAGGAGAGCAAATCTGCAACTCGCCGCTGAGATTCTCGGGACAGGGGCTGGGTGGCCAGGCACAGTGGCCAGGCACAGGTGGCGGACCAGCCATGGAGCCTAAGCTGCCCGCAGGGAAAGTCCGTGGTCTCCAGCACACTGCGGGAGGCGAGGTGGGGTCTCTGCTAAAGGCCCCAAAGCCAACCCCAAACAGAGCCGCAGACAGGACTCTGAGGGCTTCCCTGCCCGCCTCCACCCCATGGACGTGTCCCTTCTGTACCAGCTGGCAGGACAGGCTCAGTGAAGGCTCTGAAGGGCCAGCAGACTGCAAAGGGCGTGCTGGTATCCTGGCACGCAGTTGGCTCCTCGAAGTTTTATTTCCCTGGTAACAGGGAGACCGCGGACCGGCTGCCTTCCCTCCCTGACAGCCGAGAGGCTCGCTCTGGCCGCACCCTGGGGGTGATCTTAGACTGTCAGATGGTGTGGTTCACCCTCGGTGCCCCTGCTCCCTTAATGAGTCGGTGTCCCCAAATGCTGCAGGTCGGAGACTATGGCCCCATGTGGGTCTACCCCACCTCGACGTTCGACTGTGTGGTGGCGGATCCCAAGAAGGGCTCCAAGATGTACCGGTCTGAAGAGCTACATCGAGTATCAGCTCACGCCCACCGTGAGTGCTGTGGGGCGGGGCCAGCCCCAGATCTGTCTCTGGCCAGCAGCCCCGCGCCATCGGGCCTCTTCTCTCCCTTCTCCCGTAGAACACGAACCGGTCGGTAAACCACAGGTATAAGCACTTCGACTGGCTGTAACGAGCGCCTCCTGGTGAAGTTCGGGTCTGCCATCCCCATCCCGTCTCTTCCCGATAAGCAGGTCACAGGTGAGAGCAGAGTTTCCCGGAGTAGGTGCTGGGGAGGCACTGGTTTGCTTTAGAGGAGGCAAACCAGGAGATTCATTCCTGTCTCTCGAACGGCGCCTGTAACCGGGCTTCAGTTTGGGAACATCTGGGCAGCGTGGTCCTGTTGTCTCCCTCTGAGAGCTGCGCCTCACAGCGTTCTTGGCACAGCCTGAGCGCGAGAAGCATCACCTTGGTTGCTCTGTGTGTTGCCATAACTGTCACGACCCTGGGGACTTTATGTTCAGGGTCTGGTCGCCTCTGGCCCTTCTCTCTGAACCTCCCGTTTCCCCTGTGCCGGCAGCTTCACGGTCAGCCACAAGGCCCGTCTTCAGGTCACTCAGGCTGTGTTCACAGCATCAGAGAGTCCCTGTTCTCTCCTACGGTTTCCTTTTTTTCCACAAAAACAACAAAGCTTCAGGCCGAAAGCCAGTGGGTTCCTTAGAACACAAGAGAGAAGCAACCCCTGCAGCTGAAGCCGCCGAGCTTTGAGCCCAGCTGGGCGCTGCCGAGGAAGCGGACGAGCACAGAAGCCTCTTTCTTGGTCCGTCTCTGCTCTGCGCCGCCCGCCCGCCATCCCCACAAGGTTGTCATTATCTGCCTGGGCAGTGAGGTCATGGCCTGGAAGGGTGTGGAGACGCCGCTTGGCTCCCTCCTCCTGGCCCCGGGACCTGCTCGCGAGCTCTGGCCCAGCACTCGGTCGCGTCAGCAGCTGAGGGTGGGACCAGGCTGCCCTGTGAGATGGCCAGGAGAGGAAGGAGACGGCTGGGATTCGCGTGGCTCATGGAGCAGGGTTGCAGGCCTTGTGTGCAGCGCAGCCCAGGCGGGCTTCCTGGGCAGTGCTCTCCCAGGGGCAGGCGCCCGGGCCCTCCCTGCACTCAGACACACTGTTTTGGCAGGCAGCTCCATCACACTCCGGAGAAACTTATGCTTGTTTGCACTCAAACGTTCTAGAGAAAAACTCAGGCTGGGGCATGGGAATCCAGTCTTTTTATTTTCTTTTTTTTTTTGGGTCACACCGGCAATGCTCAGGGGTTACTCCTGGCTCTACACTCAGGAATTACTCCTGGTGGTGCTCGGGATTATATAGGATGCGAGGATCGAACCCAGGTCGACTGCTTGCAAGGCAAACGCCTTCCCCGCTGCACTATCGCTCCGGCCCAGAATCCAGTCTTTCTTAGTGAAGAATCTGACGGTTTCCACGGGCCCCGTCGCCGCCTGTGTTAGTGTGCGGAATCCCACTGTCTCCCTCACCCCTGGACGCCGCTCTTGCCCTGGCCTTTCTCTGTGCTTTGCCTCCGAGGAGTCTGGGCGTAACGGAACATGTTGGCTCTCTGCGCCTGGCTTCTGAGCTCTCTCAGGGGCGCTTGTCAGCCCCCGCCCACCCTGTGTGTGGCCCCGTTTGCTGCTTTTCTGGTGTGGGGAGCCTTCCAGCGTGTGGATGTCTCGTAGATGGTTTTCCTATGCCCTCCCGGAGGACTTTTGGGTTTGTGGGGGCAGTCACAGATCAAGCTACGGTAACGTTTGGCGCGCAGGTTTTCGTGAGAAGCATCAGTTCAGCTTTTCTTCTGGGTAAACGGAAGCGGATGGAGTGGAAAGTCGGTGCCTGTGGGTGGTGTTGGTTTAGTGTTTGAGGGCCAGAGATGTGCTCGGGTGGCCTGCGTGGGGGGAGGCCTGGGTCCAGCCCTGGCACCACTGCCAATGGGGGAAAAGGAGCCGACGTTGGCTGGAGCATGCTGCAGTCCCCAGTGGCAGTGGGTAACAGGCCTCATCCTTTCGCTGTTCTTCTGGGGAGACTGTGATTCAGTTGAGTGACCTTTTAGCTGTACCTTACACACTCAGTCCTTGTTCCTGTGAGTAAATAGGAATATTCAGTGTCGCTGGGCACCTGGGTGTAGCCCCCACATGTACCGTTGGCCCCCTGTTGCTCCCATTTCCTTCCTCCCCAATTTCTTTCCTCTTCCCTCTATCTCTTTCCTTCCCCATCCTTCTCCAGTGCTCCGGGGTCAAGGGTGACCTAGGCTCCGCCTCCCCTTTCTAGCACTGCTTCCCTCGTCAGATCTTCCACACCATGTGAAAGTGAGTCCATGCTGGGTTTGTCTTTCTGGCTTCACTTACTTCGCGTCGTCTAGTTCATGTTGCTGGGAACTGCCTGACTCCATCCATCCTTGCAGCCGGTCGAATTCCACTGAGTGCACATGCACCTTCACAGTCTACTGGGCTGTGGCTGGACATCTAGGTCGATTCCAGCTCTCAGCGGTTGCACTGAGCGCTGCAGGGAACACAGTGTGTGGACGCTTGTCTGGGCGGGAGGGGCGGGCTTTACTCCTCCCCAGTTTCGTGTGCTCAGACAGTTGTTGTGTCGTTACATTTCAATGTGCATATTTAATTTGTTTGTTTTGGGGGCGACACCCAGCTGTACTCAGAGCTTACTCCTGCCAGGACTCATGGGACCGAACCATGCAGCACCTGCCCACTGGACTCTCCTCCCGGTCCTTCATTTCATCCTTTTATTGTAATACCTTTTCTTGAAAATCTGTTGATCCCATGTTAAATCATTTTAATTTTTAAAAACACTGTTTTCTTTAGTTCTTGATTTTTCCCTGACATATTCCTTGGGGCCGGCTTGCCCGCAGGGTTCAGCACTATGGACAGTCCCCCCTGAGTTTCTCTTAGGACTGACCACACCATGGTTTTCTGTGTGCCTCTCTTTTTCTAATTGAAGTCTAGACCTTTAAGAGGAAAAACACAGCAGTCCTAAGGTCTTCCTTCCTTTTCTTCTCTGGAGGCCATTGTCTGTTTATGTGTGCTCAGCGGCCGTCTGAACCAGCATGGGTGCACGTGCCGGACAACCTGGGTGGCCCGGGCAGGCCCATGGCTGCACCTCCCGGTGTCCTGTTTCAGCCTCGACCAGGACGCTCGCCACGCTCGCCAGTTGGCGCCTCATCAGCCTCTGAATTGTTGGCATTGTTTCCACTGGGCACAGGAACGGGCACCCATGCCAGGGAAGCTGCAGCTGCCCCGCTTCGTGGCCTCTGCCCCGCCACCCCACGGGACCCCACATTGGGCCCGGCAGGGTGCACTCGCGGAGCCCACGGCGGGCACAGGCTCTGTCCTGAGGCACCGACACGCCTCAGATGGCTGCTGGCCCACAGCTGCCGCCCGGCCCGGAGTGGCGTCCACTCATCCCTCAGCCGCCGAGCCACTGCTCCTGTCCACGGAAATGTTGTCACTGGCAGGGACTTTGTTTCGTGGCCTTGGAAAGCTGCTCGTGTCTTCCTGATTCTTGCAGTTCTGCTTCTAAAGCAGAAACACCAGCCCGGTGCTGCTTCTCAGGCAGGGGGTCAGTGTCTGGGGCTGACCGCGTTTTTTGTTTTGTTTTTGTTTTGCTTCCTTTTTTGCTCCACGCCCAGTGGAGGTGCTCAGGGGGTTACTCCCTGGCTCTGCACTCAGGATCTCGAGGAACCATATGGGATGCCGGGGATCAAACCAGGTCGGCCATGTGCGGGACAAATGCCCTCCCGCCGCACTGTTGCTCTGGCCTTGGCGGTCCTTATTGCACCCCGGGAAGCCCTGTTTCTAGTTTCATAGAAAGTGACGACAGCCCTGAGTTACAGTTCCTTTCCATAAGGCAAAATCGAAGACGTAGCTCTGTGTTTAAAGCGGTCTTACGTGACGCAGGAGGGTCTGTGCATTGCAAAGGGCTCCACAGCGCCCTGACTGGATCCCACAGCGCCTGACTGGATCCCACAGCACCTGACCGGCTCCACAGCGCCTGACTGGCTCCCAGCGCCCTGACTGGATCCACAGCGCCCTGACTGGATCCACAGCGCCCTGACTGGATCCCACAGTGCCTGACTGGATCCCACAGTGCGCTGACTGGATCTCACAGCGCCCTGACTGGATCCCACAGCGCCTGACCGGCTCCACAGCGCCCTGACCGGCTCCACAGCGCCCTGACCGGCTCCACAGCGCCTGACCGGCTCCACAGCGCCTGACTGGATCCCACAGCACCCTGACTGGATCCCACAGTGCCCTGACCCGGCTCCACAGCCGCCTGACTGGATCCCACAGCGCCATGACCGGCTCCACAGCCCTGACTGGCTCCACAGCACCCTGACTGACTCCACAACTCCCTGACTGACTCCCACAACTCCCTGACCGGCTCCTACAGCATGCCCTGGGTTCTATATATGGCACACCCTTACTGGAGTCCATGGTGCACCCTCTTTCTTGGACTTTTGTATGGCCATGCAGGAACTTCACGATGTTAGTTTATAAGATCACATTGAAATATGCTGAGTGCCATAGGGATCCTTGGAGAAAATAATAGTTTGAGGCTGTGCTTTTTCTTATCACAATTTTAAAGTTCGTTAGTTGGGAATTTTGGTCTGATTTTTCTTTCCGATGGGTCTTTGGACAGTCACAGGGTGGCTTGTTTTTGATTTCTAAGACGTTACCCTCATTATCACTAGGCAGATAACTCCTTCCAAGAAGCCACGAGCCAAACAGCTGTCCAGTGGCAGTGACAGGACCAGGCCTGGCCCACACCCGGTCCTTACTCACACTGGCGCCTCCTGCAGGTCGCTTCGAGGAGGAGTTTATCAAAATGCGGATGGAGCGGCTGCAGGCCTGGGTGAGCAGGATGTGTCGCCACCCGGTGGTCTCGAGAGCGAGGTCTTCCAGCAGTTCCTCAACTTCCGGGACGAGAAGGTAGGCCCCCGCCCACGTCTGATGGGGTGGCGCTGTGTCTTTTGGCGTGGGCTCTTTCTTGTCTCCTCCAGGAATGCGCAGCCGCACAAGCCCACAGCGACTTGGAGCATGGGTGTGAGCGGTGCTTGCCCCAGTTTCCGGGTGGGCCGGGACAGATGTGACGGCTGAGGAACTTCTCCCCCACATGTTGTTCCAAAGAGCAGGACCCAGGCAGTCCTGGACATTCTCCTCGCAGAGTTAGGGGACGAGGCCAGTCTGTCCTGAGCTGCAGTTAGGAGTCCAAAAACATGCTCTCAGGGGCCGGAGAGACGGTCCAGCAGTTAAGGTCCGCACCTTGAGCGTGGCCGGAGCTGACCCAGGTTCAATCCCGGCATCCCTTATGTTCCACTGAGCACGACCACAAATGAACCCTGGAGCATTGCCGGGTCTCCCCAACCCACATTCTTCAAAAAAAAAAGAGCAAAGAAATGCTCTCTGCTCCCACGGGGACCACTGCCAGTGGTCTGGGCTTTCCTGAGACCAAGGGAAAATGCTCTCTCTGACGCCTTTGAAATGATTTCTCTCCTGACTAGCTTTACTGCACAACTATCACAAGTGCTACATAGCCTAGAAAACAGTCTAAAGAATAAAAGCTGGGGGCCGAGCGATAGCCCAGCCGGGTAGGGCGTTGCCTTGCATGTGGCCAGCCCATGCCGGCCTGGGTTCGATCCCCAGCATCCCATATAGTCCCCCAAGCACTGCCAGGAGTAATTCCTGGGTGAAGAGCCAGGAGTAACCCCTGAGCATCGCCGGGAGTGACCCAAAATAAAAAAAGAATAAAGCTGCCGCTGGGAACATGGGTGCCAATAGCAGATAGAATTGCTGTGATGTTCCTCCAAAGGAAAAAAAAAGTTACACAGTCTTTTTATTGGAAGCTTGAAGAGATACACTGGCTAAGCTTCTTCGTCGCAGCGTTTGCCTTGTCAAAGTGAACACATTCGAAGTCTGTTAGGAGTCTGGGCCCGCACACGCGACAGGCTCGCGTGTCCGGCTTCTTGTCAGCTCCTGCTCGTGTGCACAGTTGACAGGCTCCCTGGGCCGGAGGTCCCCGGTGGGGAATTGGGAGTTCTGCGCCCTTCCCCCTGCCCGAGTGTGCCTGTGACAGGCCTGGCGGAGACGCGAGTGACCAGCACGGCCGGTCACTCAGCTGTGTGGCAGAGGAACTAGTCACTGCAAATCTGCTTTGCTAGTTTGGAGTTAGGAAAACTGCTTAGAAGCCTCCACACTTGTTTCCTTCCTGGTTAAAATCCCACGGAACTTAACAAGCGCTTCCTTGGATGATGTGCCAGGAATTTGATGAGCAAATACTCCTAAAGGCTGGATGGTGTTTTTGTTTTGGTTTGTTTTTGGAATTTGAGCCACAAACAGTACTTGGCTTGTTCCTGGCTCTATGCTCGGGGATCACTCCTAGTGGGCTTACTCTTGGGGTGCCAGCGATCAAAGCCACGTCAGCCACATGCAAGGCACGAGCCTTCCCTGCTGGACTGTCGCCCAGCCCCTGAAGGTCGCCCTCTGTTGATTCTTACTACCAAAGAGGAAAACTCCAGGCACTGATGACTTGATGTAATAAAAGGGTGTCAGAGACAGCTCAGAGACCCAGCCCACCCACTGAGGGGTGTGGCCCTAAATCCGGAAAGAGGATTTGTTGCTGGCGGGCACTTGGCTTGAGCAGGGCTGGGCTTTGGGGCTCCACTGGGCTTCCTTTGAGCCCTCCGTGGTGTTGGCCAGACGTTTCCCCCTGCAGGCCACTTTCCTTGCTTGCTAAGTGGCGGGGCAGAGCAGGACGGCGCTCAGAACTGGGCCGTGCGCTGAGCAGTAGCCCACTAGCTTCATGGCCTCTGAAGTGCTCAAGTTTCTACAGCAAAATAATTTGAAATAAGTTGCCACTTGTGTGTAGCTGGATACAAAGCATGGAATGTTTGTGTTAACAAAAAAAGAGAATCCAATCTGTTACTTACAAGAGCATAAGAATATCTAATCTCTGGGAACAAGTACAACGAAAGTGTACAAAAATCAATACGAAAATGGAAGTATTATTGAGAAATGAAAGAAACCCCTAATTCCCATTGCTGTTTTTCGTGAATCGAAGAACAGAAATGATGTTAGATGTAGAAAACTCACAGAGCTAAAAATAGCCACGCTGGGTCCGGAGCAGTGGTTCAGTGGGGACAGCGTTTGCCTGCACCCGGCTGACCAGGGTTCGATCCCCGACATTCCATACAGTCCCCTGAGCTCCGCCAGGAGTAATTCCTGAGTGCAGAGCCAGAAGGAAGCCCTGAGCATCGCCGGTGTGACTCAAGAAGCAAGTAAATAAGTAAACTGGCCGGGATGCTCTAAGCTGCGGGACAGAGGGAGTCCTGGGCTCGGGGTGTTGCCGACAGTTTCTGTGGGACAGTGCGGCATTGGCAAAAGGCAGGCGGAGAGCTGAGGAGGACAGACCGGGCAATGCTGCTGGGCCGAGGGATGGGAGCAGAGCAGGGCCCCGCACTGCTCCTCGGTGGTGTCCACTGTAGGACAGCAGTCCAGGGCCTACATGCAGGTGCTCACTCTAAGTGGTGGCAGAGAAGAGAGGCTCAGGTCCCTGTGGGGGAGGGAGTCGGGAGGTGACAGGGAGGACGGGGACAGGGACAGGGATGGGGACAGGGACGGACTCTGCATGGCAGCTGACCCTAGGCCGTGGCGGCAGGTCCCCAGGGCATGTGGACGGCCTGTGTGAGGCTGTTCCTTGGCGTCTCTGCTGCCCACGGTCTCCATATGAGCCCGCTCAGCCCGGCCTGTGTCTGCTGTCCGTGTTGTGGTCTGGCCTGTCCCAGTTCCTGACAGA
The DNA here is from genome assembly GCA_021461705.1 of Cryptotis parvus. Lineage (NCBI taxonomy): Eukaryota > Metazoa > Chordata > Mammalia > Eulipotyphla > Soricidae > Cryptotis > Cryptotis parvus. Next base: position 87,354 of record JAJIBD010008597.1, on the reverse strand, counting down.
GGGGCCACTTTGTCAGAACCCAGGGGCCGCACTTCACCTGCAGAGAGAGAGAGAGAGAGTGTGTGTCAGTGGCAAGGGCAGACTGGACGGGACCCGGCCGTGGGAGCAGTGGCAGGGGCCGGCTGGCCGTGGTGGACAGGTCGGCCGTGGGAGCAGGGGAGGGCGGCTGGGCATGGGCGGGCGGGCGTGGTGGACGGGCCAGTGTGGGAGCAGTGGCAGGGGGCGGCGCCCTGTGGCCCGCGTTCACCCCATTGTCCTTTGCAGGAGTGGAAGACAGGCAAGAGGAAGGCTGAGAAAGACGAGCTGGTCGGCGTCATGGTCTTCTCCACCATGGAACCAGAGGCACCGGACTTGGACCTGGTGGAAATGTGAGAGAATCAGCCTGCACAGCCCCCGGTGTGCGGGACGCAGGCAGCCCCTCTGCTGCGGGTCGGGCTTGGGATGCAGGAAAGCCACACGCATGCTTGTGTGTGTCTGTGTGTGTATGTGTGGGTGGGTGTGTGTCTGTGTGGGTGTGTGGGTGTGGGTGTGTGGGTGTATGTGTTTGTGTGTGGGTGTGTGGATGTGTGTATGGGTGTATGTGTGTCTGTGTGTGTGTCTGTGTGGGTGTGGGTGTGTGTGTATGTGTTTGTGTGTGGGTGGGTGTGTGTGGGTGTGGGTGTGGGGGGTGTGGGTGTGTGCATGCACACTCCAGCAGTGCTCAGGTGCAACCCCTGGCTCTGCACTCAGGAATTACTCCTGGTGATGCTCAGGGGACCATATGGGATGCTGGGGATTGAACCCAGGTCAGCGGCACCAAGGCAACTACCCTTCCCGCTGTGCTCTCTCTCTCTCTTGCCCTTGTTCTGTTTTTTAATACTTATTTATCATGTAATTTTTTTTCAGATAATCTTGGTTGGAAATTTGGAGTGTTTTCTTTCCTATGTAATGACTGATAGAGATTTGGGGTCTGTTGTTTTACTTTGAGAAGCATTTTTCTTAGCATAAAATCAGCATTTATGTGTTACTGATGAACAGTGAAAAGAAAGGAGAAAGGAAGGAAGGAAAACTAGGTGATGAGGGCAGAGGAAAAGATCTTTCCCCAGAGCGTGTGCCTGTGGGGCTGGGGCTGGCGTCTCCCGAGCAGCTTCTGCACGCGTGGAGCACGAGCGGGAAAGAGCTGTTCTCGCATCCCGACTCTCCTGCTGTGGTCTCGCTCCTCCTTTAGACTCTGGATTCGGAGCATTTACCTTGGTGGGTCAGTGGCTCCAACAGGGCACTCATGCAGCCCTCTCTCGGCTGTTCAGTGGCTCCAACAGGCCACGTGTGCAGTTTCTTTCACTCTCGGCTTTGTCACCCATTAGGGCACTTGCTGAGTGTGTGAACTCCAGCGTATTCTTGTATTCTAGTTGCATGGGGTTGCCAGAGGTCCCCAACCAAGTCTCTGAACAGTATCCCAGAGAGCGTGGTTTTGTTCACGTGAGAAATTACTTTAGTTTGGATCCACACGGAATTTGGAAGAAAGGCAGCAGTTCAGCCGGGCAGCAGGTTGGGGGAGTGGCTCCCGGAAGGCGGGACGGAGCCGAGACCTGCCCCTCAGGGCTCCCTCCCTGTCATCCCGCCATCGGCGTAACAGCCACCTCACAGACCCGCCCTGCATGTGTTCACAGAGAGCAGAAGTGTGATGCCGTGGGCAGGTTCACTAAAGCCATGGACGATGGTGTGAAGGAGCTGCTGACCGTGGGCCAGGAGCACTGGAAGCGCTGCACAGGGCGTAAGTGTGTCCCGCGCAAAGGACAGCCGGGTCCTCTCTGCTGTGTGTCCCCGTGGCGCCTCAGGACAGCCGGGTCCCTCTCTGCTGTGTGTCCCCGTGCGCCTCAGGACAGCCGGGTCCTCTCTGCTGTGTGTCCCCGTGCACGAAGGACAGCCGGGTCCTCTCTGCTGTGTGTCCCCGTGCGAAAGGACAGCCGGGTCCCGTCTGCTGTGTGTCCCCGTGCACGAAGGACAGCTGGGTCCTCTCTGCTGTGTGTTCCCGTGCGCCTCAGGACAGCCGGGTCCCCCTGCACTTACATGTCAGCCTGGCACACCAGAGGCCCCTCAGGACCCCCCTAAAGTCCGCTGAGAGCTCGGGCAGTCACAGAGGCCGGGCGCTGGGACCCCTGGGCGTGCACCCCGGTAGAATGTGCTCGTGAGCGTTGTCAGTCTGTGCCCTTGGGTCAGGGGGCTCGGACAGACCTTCGTTAGGGCAGTTCCGTGGGACCTGGAAACCTGCCACACCCAGCCCCGCTCGCGTGAGCGGCGCTGCCCACTGCTCTGCCCCCGTCCTGCCCACTCCTGCTCCTCCGTCCCTGTCCCTCCTCCCGCCCCTGCCCGCCTGCTTCCTCCTCCTCGCTTTTTGTGTTGTTTTTGGTTTGGGTGTTTTGGTTTCTTTTGGGCCACATCCAGCTTTGCTCAGGAATCTCTCCTAGAGGGGCTCGGGGGACCCTGTGGGATGCCGGGATCACACCTGGGTCAGCGGTGGGGCAAACGCCTTCCCTGCTGTCCTGTCACCCTGGCCCCGCATGGCCAGTTTTAAACAGAATCCTTCTGTTAAGCAAGCAGGCTGACTCGAGCCCTTCCGCCTGGGTTAGCGGGTCGCCCCTTCCGCCGGGACTGGCTAACCAGGGCTCTCCCGGTCCCCAGCGTTACCCAAGGAGTACCAGAAGATCGGAAAGGCCCCTGCAGAGCCTGGCGGCCGTGTTCAGCTCCAGCGGGTACCAAGGTACGTCCCTTCTCCAGTCTCAGAGGGCAGTGGGTCAGCTGAACTGTCTCCGGGAGCCTGCGGGCACAGGTGGCTGTGAGCAGTTGCTCACCCTCAGTCCTGCTTCCTGCTTCCATCTCTCAGCCAGTCCCGGGCCAGGTCCAGTCCAGACATCCGGCTCCCATGTCAGAACACTCTGAGGTCGCAGCACGGGAGTCTCTGACCGTCGCCCTGGCCCTGAGTGTGCATGGTGCCCAGCTGGTGGCGCACGCAGAGACGGCCAGAGCGGCTGCTCCCCTTCTGTGCCAGCTGGCCCTGCCTCGCTTGGCTGACAGGGCGGGCAGCGTCCCTCTCTCCACAGCGAGGCACCCGTGCTGCCTGTTGAACAGGGGCACAGCACCCTCCTGTGTCTACCCGGGGCGCAGGGACAAGGAGGCTGAGCTCGGGCTCCCTCAGGGCCCTTCCTCGCCGCCCGGTCAGGCTGCTGGGCCTAGCTGGGGTAGCGTCTGCTGGGCCGCAGCCAGGAGAGACGTGGGGCAGCCACAGAACCACCACTGAGCTGCCGCCAGCAATGAGATGGGCTGCCTGGACCACACCTGGCTCCAGTGAGGAATTGGCAGGGTGCGGCAGGCCAGAGGCCCTTTGGCTCTGAGCAGGGGCCTCCCTTCCCCTTTGCTTAGGCAAGTGCTGTGGGGAGAGCTGCTGTCAGAGGGGCCGGAGCCACAGGACAGTGGGGAGGGCATTTGCCTTGCACGTGGCCGATCCAGGTTTCATCCCGGCATCCCATATGGTTCCCCGAGCACTGCCAGGAGTGATTTCTGAGTGCAGAGCCAGGAGTAACCCCTGAGCTGAGTGTGACCTCCCCAACCATGGAAGCCACAGCCTGGTCTTAGTGTGACCTGAACTGTCCCTGTCCATTTGCTGAGATCCACCCTCGGTGAATGGAGTGGGCGGAAGGGAAGGCCGGGCCAGGGCTGCCGGGGGCCTGGCTGGCCATGGGGAACGGGTCCTCGCCTGAGCACTCGGTTTTCTGCAATGACATTAGTGAGCTAAAGGGATAGAGGGAGAGAGCAGCCTGGCCGCCTTCCCTCAGGTGCCGCGGCCAGCCCGGCCGCCGTGCCGCGCTCAGAGCCAGCCTGCTGGGGCTGGAAGGCGCCTCAGGGCCTCACATGTGAGGCGTGCGCCCGGCCCGAGCTCTCTCCCTGTCCAAGGAAACCTGTTGTAAAGCGCCGGCCCTGGGATGCCTTTCAGGGGAGACCGACCTGAACGACGCTCACAGAGGCGGGGAAGACCTACGAGGAGATCGCGACACTCGTGGCCGAGCAGGTGCTGCGGTGGGGCTTCTCTCTCCGGGTCTAGGGATAAGGCAGGTGCTGCTGGGGGCTTCTCTCCCGGTCTAGGGATAAGGCAGGTGCTGCTGGGGGCTTCTCTCCCGGGGTCTAGGGATAAGGCAGGTGGTGGGAAACTTTCCTACGTGAGGGGTGCAAGGGGGTCTCCCTGGGGCTCTGCCGGGAGTCCCAGACCTGTCCAGAGGCTCGTGTCCACCCCTCCGTTCTGTTGCCTTGGACCGCCGTGAGGGAGCACAGAAATCTGAGTCGGCACCTTCCAGGCTGTGGGTCGTGGATCCAGCCGGACCTTGGGCATCAGGACCCAGCCCTGTCCCCAGGGTCTCGCCCCAGCACCCAGTCTCCTGCTCCTGTAGAGGGGACCGTCCCGCCTCCTGCAGGCCCGGGGCTCGGAACTGTGACTGCGCTTGTCCCTGACCCGGCCTAGAAGCCCACGCCGCTTCTCTTCAGGGCGGCAGTGACGCCCGTGAGTGGGGGCGCTTGTTGAGGGGCTCTCAAAGACCTGGGCTTTGTTTTTGTGGGGTTTTGTTTGGTTTTGTTCAAAATGTGCTCAGGCTTACTCCTGGCTGCCGCCCCTGCTCTGTGCTCGGGGTCCTGACAGGGATCAGGAGACCAGACGGGTGCTGCGTGAGTGAGGCCAACGCCCGTTCTCTGCGCTGTCTCTGCGGCTCGGATCATCTCTGAGTGTTTCTGCACGGGAGCCAGTGCAGACGCCCTTGCGGCCATTGCTCTGGTGGTGGTTGTGAAGGCTGGGTCTGGGCCCAGGGTGCCAGCAGGCGGGTGCCTAGTGTGCCTGCAGGAGCCGGATCAGCCTCTGCGTCCTGCCGGGCCGTATCTGTAGATGCTGATTCTAGAGCTGTTAACGCTCAACTCAGGAAACTAGAAGATTGCAGGTCGGTAGGTTTCTGTTTTGACGACGAGCAGCATTTTATGGTATTTGGTGCTTTAAAGAAAGCCGGGACGCTGAGCCCCGCGCCGGGCTTGCACGTCAGAAAAGCTCGAGCACCTGCTCCTCTTCTCTCTCACTGGGTGTTACTTGGGGCCACCTCCACATCGCTCGTTGTCACCCCCTAAGCGACTGCCGCCGAAGTTCTTTCTTCACAGCCGCGTTGGAGAGTGGTAGCCGCGGGGTGTGCTCTGTCGAGAACAGGCCGCGGGGTCCCACTCTCCAGGTCCCACTCGCCGCCACAGCCACCCTGTCTTGTAGCCCAAGAAGGACCTGCACTTCCTGATGGAGTGTAACCACGAGTACAAGGGGCTTCCTCGGCTGCTTCCCCGACATCATCGGCACTCACAAGGTAGGAAGGTCACAGGCCCGCAGTAGGCAGAGCGCCCTGAGCCGGACTCGTAGGAACCGGTCGCCAGAACCGCCTGGTGTCCCTAGAGCCCAGGGCTGTGCCTGTCATTGCAGTGAGGTTGGGGGCAGAGTGTGGGTTTGTTCCTTGGGGTAAGGGGGATCTGGGCCCCACCCGCAGTGCTGGAGGTCACTCCGTGGTGTTCCGGGAACTGTGCGGTGCCTGCGTGTCCGTCTCGGGCTCTCTCCTGACTGGGCCGCTAGCGTGTGCAGCACCAGCAGACTTTTGCTCCTTTCGACGCCACAGGAAGTTCCCTGTTTCCCAGTGTTCTCTCACTCTGGGGACATTTTCCCGTTTGGTGGCATATCCGTTGTAGTGTATGTGACACACGTTGTAGAATATGTTTGCGCTGATGTCTGAGGGCCGGAGAGGTAGTACAGTGGGTAAGGTGCTTGTTTGCCTTGCACATGACTGGCCCAGGTTCAACCCTGGCCCCGCTTGTAGCCCCTGAGCCCAGCAGGAGTGATCCTGAGTGGAGTCAGCCCTGAGCATTGCCGGACATGGCCCACAAACCCAGCCTGTATAAGGGAAAGTGAACTAAGGCTTGATCTTTCTAGCGGGCTGTCTAGTGACCCTCGCGGTGTTTTCGTGCTTCACAGGGAGCCATCGAGAAGGTGAAGGAAAGTGATAAACTGGTCGCAACCAGTAAGATCACCCCTCAGGAGAAGCAGAACATGGTGAAGCCGTGGGCGGCAACCATGTCTTACGCCCTGCAAGGTAAGAGCCAGACATCCGTGGCAGGGCGGGAGTGCGGCCGTCCTCGCGCAGAGAAACACGCATGAGTGGGAGGCTCGGGCACATGTCCCTGTCCCGTGTCCCCACATCAGCTCCTCTCCTGTGCACCGTCAGAGTCTCAAACACGGGAGACGCCATCGCAGTGCTCTCGGCCAGAGCTGCTCGGAGGCGAAGCGGCGGGGAGGGGGGCTTGTGCACGGCCATAGAGCAGGCCGTGACTGCTGGCACAGAGGCCCCTGGACAGGCTCAGTCTGACGCCTGGAAAGTGGCCGTGCTGGGGTCTCATTTACTCCGACAGAGCAGAGGAGCAGGGGTCTCCACCCGGCACTGATGGGTGTCTTGGTTTGTGTCTTAGCCGAGATGAACCACTTCCACAGCAACCGCATCTACGACTACAACAGCGTCGTCCGCCTCTTACCTGGAGCAGCAGGTGCACTTCTATGAGACGGTGAGTCTGGGTCTGTCGGTCTTGTGACCCGTGACTGTCTTCATTCAGAAAAAGTCCCAGGTGTCTGCTTGCACCCCTGTGAGAGTAGCTCTGCTGGGGCCGGGCTGTCCCAGACGCACAGACCAGCAAGAGCCTCTCCCCTCTGCACCCAGTGTCAGGGCAAGCTCTGTGCTGGGGCCGGTGTGACCTCCCATACACGCCCTGGGCCATGCGGGCATCAGGGCCACACGCAGAGGCTCTAACACACACACAGACAGACAGACACACACACAGACACACACACACGGACACACCAGACACAGACACACACGGACACACACAGACACAGACACACACGACACACACACACAGACACACACGGATACACACACACACACACACACACACACACACACACACACCACCCCCCAACTCCCCCTCGTGTGGCACTTCAGAATCGCAGGGTATCACAAGTTCTGTCTGAGGCCGAACTCAGGGACCGTCTTGGCCCCTGAAAATGCTGCTCCCCAAGCCCACTGAGGCCTGCGTATGAGGCGCCTCGGGACTGGGGAAGCCACGCGGCTGAGGACGCGGTGACCTTGTTGTGATGGCCCATGGCGTGGCGCTGTCGTGGGGGGCTTTGCTTCGGGCTCATGTTATTCGGTCCCTTTCGCAGATCGCGGAGAAGCTGAGGCAGGCCCCCGGCCGCTTCCCGTGATGTGGAGTGGAACGGCCCAGCTGAGGGCGCCTCTGACCTGGGCTGCCCTGCCCGTCTCCAGGAAGAGCAAGAGAGTAAAGCAGCCCAGGGACGGCCCAGCAGCCACCTCTAGGCTGAGTGGGGAGTCTACTCCGTCCGTCCCATCTGTTGTTTAAGCCAGTGGAAATGGTCTGTTTTTGGAAAGTATTTCACGTTACCCGATTCGGCCTGGAAAGTCAGGGGTTCCCCACTGATATTTTTACATAAACCGGTAATTTATGCATTACACACTATCTCTCGGTTCTTCCCCGACGTCAGATAGTTACTAATGGCTTTCTAACGGTATGGACTCTGTCGCAAGAAGAGCTGCGTGTGTTTGTATATTTTCATAACTCCTCAGGCCCTTTGGGCTGCCCGTGTGCCGGGATCACCCGCCTGCCTGGCACTGTGCTTACGTTTGGGGAGGCGAGGACCAGGGGTCCTCGTGGGTGGGTGGGCGCCGGGCTGAGATGAGGTGGCCAAGTTTCTGGGCCATGGACCTGAGCGCTCTGTCTCCCTCGGCCGGGCATCACGGCCGACTTTGTGCCTGAGGAAGAGGAGGACGAAGCCTCTGGGGGGTTCTCCTGGGCACCCGGGGCCCCAGCACTCCCGTTCCTGGTCTCTGGCACCAGAACTCTCTCGGCACTCGGACCTGGGCACTAAGGCATGATGCAAGAGCCCCAGGTTTGCAGGGTACCGGCAGCCCTCCACTCACCCCCGTGGGCTGCCTCTCCGTCTCCACTCAGTGGGGAGCTGTGGGCAGATGTGTGAGGCAGCCCGACAGGACCGGAAGCGGCTATTTTTGAAGACAGCACAGCAGGGAGTACCCCCAGTGAGTACCTTGGTATCTCTGGTGCCTCAGGAGTACCCCAGCGTGTACCTCAGTGAGTGCCTCAGTGAGTACCTTAGTATCTCTGTGAGTGCCTCAGTGAGTACCTTAATGAGTGCCTCAGTACTTCAGTGAGTTCCTCAGTGAGCACTTCAGCAAGTGCCTCAATGAGTACTTTCTTGAGTGCCTCCATGAGTGCTTCAGTAAGTACCTCAGTGAGAGCTTCAAAGAGCTCGTAGTACTTCAGGGAGTACTTCTGGGAGTGGCACAAAAGAAAAAGCAAGTCCTGACCTGCCCTGTCAGCTTTGTACCGACCCACAGACCGTCTGCCCATCTCCCTCCCCTGCTCCACAGCGGCCTTTCTCTCTCTCTCTCTCTCTCTCTCTCTCTCTCTCTCTCTCTCTCTCTCTCTCTCTCTCTCTCCAATAAAATGAAACCAAAAAACCAAGGAAATCAAATGAATATGAATCCTGTTCTTCACTTTCACGGGTTTTGTTAATGTTTTATAAGTAATTTCCCTACTTGATTTTTCTTTTATAAAATCTCATAGAAAGTGTTTATGATACAGCCATTTAATATATGTACAAATTGTAAAGAATATGTATAAATGTTTTACACAAATATAAGCATGGAGAAGCCAACATATAAATAAATTGTTTTAAAAAACTGTACAGTAAATTCTCAAAGCACTTTTTCAAAATGCTTCGTGGTGTTTTTTTGTGTGATTCTTTTTTTAATCATTGCTTCTTACTGCCAGCTGCCGAAAATAAATAATAAAATTCCCTCCAAAATGTAACCTTGGTGGGGCCAGAGCAGTAGTCAGCAGTAGTACATTTGCCTTGTACACGTCTGACCCAGGTTCAAGCCCCAGCACCCATATGGTCCCCAAGTCCTCCAGGAGTAACCCCTGAGCATCGTCGGGCGTGGTGAAACCCAAAACAAATAAAAACCTATCTTCGTTGTGAGGAATCAGTCAGTTCTTCACCCCAGAGTTTCAGTCCTGGGTGGTTAAAGTCCCCCAGGGGACTCGCTGCCATTCCAATCTGTCGTGCCGTGCCCAGCTGGCGTCTACACCACCTTCTCCCTCTGCCCGTTCTGGGTTCCCTCTGCCTGTGGTAGGCAGGTCCTCGGCTGCCCCTGGCTCTCCCAGAGACAATCAGGCCTTCCCATGTGACTCGGCGGTAGTCCTGCTGTCTAGAGGCATCTCTGGATCTCACAGACTTTTTGTCATGGGGTGCAACCGGCCTCCCTCCTCTCTCTGTTGGTCCAGGGGCCAGGACCCTTCCACATCCCGTTCCAGTGCCATTGTGTGTCATCAAAGGCCACAGAGGGGCCCGCACAGTACAGGGACTCGGACGGGGAGCAGGTGGTCCCGGGATGATGGTGGGGGGGCTCCTCCACTCTGCCCGGCTTCCCTGGTCAGCAGCTCCTGCCTCGGGACAGCCCAGACAGTGGCCTAGAGAACCTGCCAGCGTGCTCCACGGTCAGACCAGGCTCCAACATCAGCCTGTGACCACCTAGGACGAGAGGCAGTTCGGTGTCACACTGTGTCTGGCCAGGTGTCCCCGAGCAGGTGGCACTGTGAGGAAACCACTTCCACCGCTCACATTTCCCCTGGAGCCAATATGTTCATTCTACCTTGATCGTCAAATGTGCTGCCTGAGCCACAGCAGCCTTTTGTGATAAAACAGCTGACCAGTTTAGGGCCAGATAGTACAGTTGATAGAGCCCTGTCTTGCAGCCAACCAGGGTTCCATCCCGACACCATATATGGTTCCCCCAGGTCCCCCAGGAGTGATCCCTGAGTATAGCCGAATGTGGCCCCCAAATTAAGAAAAAATAAACCAGCTAGAGATGAGGGAACTGCAGGACAGTGCTTGCCTTACTGGAAGAATATTGCTCCTCCAATCCCCCATTTTGGGCTGTTCTACTTCCTGGCTTGTGTCAGCCTTTCCTCTCTGGGCTTTCTCTCACTTGGCCCAATCCCTGCGTACCCCAACACAGGGGCTCTACTAATACATTCTTACTAGAAGATGTAAAACATTAATTTTGTTCAGAAGCGAATCAGCAATTTTCACTGTATCACTGTCTTCCCATTCATCGTCGATTAGCTCGAGCGGGCACCAGTAACATCTCCATATGACCTGTCTCATGCAAGTAGAGCCCAAGGGCACCTGCTTGCTCCAGGAACATAAAGAGCCTCAAACCATTCCATCAGGTGGTGGGAATGAGGTCTATAATTGTTACTGGTATCTGGCATATCAAATACGACACAGGTAGCTTGCCAGGCTCTGCCCGTGCGGGTAGCATACTCTTCTAGTCACCTCAAAATCCAGCATTTATTGATGAATTGCGCGGCTGCAAGCAGTTGTGCCAGCTGGGCTGTGATAGGCTGGTCTGCTGGATGGAGTTCTGATGAGGGGGAAGTCCGGATGTGGAAAATGGAGGTCCTCATGGAGTGGGGGTCGTCTGGCTTGTTGTGAGGCTCTGCTGGGTGGCGGGACAGGGCTAGAACCTGCCATCCTTCCCGGGCACCTCATGAGCGGCTGGGCACAGTGAGAGCCAGTAGCAGCTCTGCCCCACGTCTGTCTCTGGATCAGCATACCTGGACGGATTAAAAAAGACTGCAGCAGGGTGGATCTCGGTGAGCCGGGCTGTGATAGGCTGGTCTGCTGGATGGAGTTCTGATGAGGGGGAAGTCCGGATGTGGAAAATGGAGGTCCTCATGGAGTGGGGGGGTCGTCTGGCTTGTTTTACTTTTCAAAAATTTTACTTTTCAAAAATAACCATAGGACAAAGCAAAATTTAAGAGCAAAGCTTTAACAGCTTGGCTTCAGTTCTTTTCAGCAAAGTAGGGAAAGCAGGAGGCCTAGTTTATTTTTCTGTGTATATTTCTAGAGACACAGATACACGGGGCAGAGCTGCTACTGGCTCTCCCTGTGCCCAGCTGATCATGAGGCGTCTGGGAGGGAAGGCGGGTTCTAGCCCTGGCCCACCATCCCAACAGAGCCTCATAAGAAGCCAGAGGAACCCCCACACCATGAACCGTTGCTTTCAACATCTGGACTCCACAGCTAGTCAGAGCTCCACCCAAGAGATACGCTGATCTTTCCCTGTTGTGCGTGGCCGAAAAGCAGCTGCACAGTTCATCAGTAAATGCAGGAACTGAGAGCCGCTACTGAGAGTATACCACTCACACGGCAGAGCCTGGCAAGCTACCCGTGTCGTACTTGATATGCCAAAAACCAGTAACAATTATAGACCTCATTCCCATGGCCTGATCGAATGATTGAGGCTCTTCGTGTTCCTGGTGTGAGCACATGCCCTTGGGCTAGCACGCAACAGGAAGTATGAGATGTTACTGGTGCCCCCTCGAGCAAATGAACAACAGGAAGACAAGTGATACAAGTGATATTTTGGTGTTCACTTACATTTTTGTTTTAGTTCCATTCATGGTTTATATTGTGAAAGTTTTCAAACCTGCAGAAAGATGGAAACAGAATCTCTCTCACCCTTGGATGGGCTGGGTCCCCAGAGCCAGGAGCTCACCCCGGTCAAGCACCCTGGTAGCCCCACACACCTGAGACTGCTAGAAAGTACTTATGAAAGTTGAGGCCATCATGGGGTCAGAGCAATAGTACAAGTAGGGTGTTTGCCTTGCACATAGTCAACCCACGTTCGATCCTTGGCACCCCATATGGTCTCCCTGAGCACTGCCAGAAGTTAATTCCTGAGTTCTCAGCCATGAGTAACTCCTGAGCATTGCCAGGTGTGACCCCCACAAAAAATAGTCAAGACCACACACTCCCTTATAATCTTCTCTGTGGAATTTTCTCTCACTGGATCATGGAACTCAATTAGAAAAGGGCTCAGGAGGTCACTTGATCACTTGAATCCTGTTATTCATCAATTTGCTCCAGCGGGCACCAGTAACATTTCCATTGGACCTATCACGTGCCAATGTAGCCCAATGGCATCTGGTTGATTGAGGAATATGAAGAGCCTCAAACCGTTCCTTCAGGGTCTTGACAAGGAAGTCTGACCATCTTGTAGGTGGGCCACGTGATCTTTTGACATCCCGTGGGATCCAGTCTGTAATGGCTCTAGTCCAGCGGTTGTCTCCAAATCGCATTACATGTCCAGCCCATCTGATTTTCGATGCCTTGGCAAACGAGACAGCATCCCTGATTCTGGAATAGCGACGGAGGTCAGAACTCCGGATTCCTTCTCTCACTTGAGTGAGGCGTGATATTCCAAGCATAGTTCTTTCGATTCCTGGGAGACCGAATAGCATTCTCATCCTGCTTTTGGTGGGGCCCAGGCCTCTGAGGCTTATGTTAATGCAGGGAGAATGGTGGAATCAAAGAGATGTGCCCGGAGCCGGAGGTTCTTTGTCCGTTTAGCTATTTCTTCGATGCCTTTGAAGGCATTCCATGCTGCTCTCTTCCTCCTGCGCAGCTCAGGTTTTAGGTCGTTCATCATGTTGACTTCTCGACCTAGGTACACATAACTGCTACATTCAGAGATGTTTGTTCCATTGAGAGTGAATGGGCCTCTGGAACTAGTTCATTTTTTCATAAACATGATTTTCTTTAGATTCAGCTGTAGACCCATCTTTCCACATTCTTGGTCGAAGTCAGCCAGCATTTGTGCCGCTCCCTTATAATCTTCTCTGTGGAATTTTCTCTCTCGCTGGATCATGGAACTCAATTAGAAAAGGGCTCAGGAGGAGCCGGAGCAGTAGTCCGGCAGGGAGGGCGCTTTCCTTGCTTGCAGTCCCAGGTTTGATCCCCAGCGTCTCATATGGTCCCCCGAGCACTGCCAGGAGTAATTCCTGAGCATCTCTGGGTGTAGCCCAAAAACCAAAAAAGGCTCAGGTCAGGACACATTTCTGGGGTAGGGGCACATTTGGGAGCTTCTGTGCCCCTCTGGGACCTCAACTGGCCCAGCAAGCGGGCCCCGGCCTTCGTTGTCACATCTTGTCCTGTCACCATGGCCCCAACACTGCTGTCCCCACCATCGCTGCATGTTGCTGGCATTTTCATCCCATCCACACAGCTGTGAAAGTGGCATCTGTGGCATCCTTGGAAGGCAAACATCGCCGAGACCACTGCATTGTGTGATTGCTGTTTACCAGAGCAGCTCCGGTCTGCAAGATTAGGCAATGTCTCCTGCCTTATTAGGGAATGCAAAATGAATACTGTTCTGCTGTGAAAGATGAAATTTTGCTCCTTGCAGCAGAACGGAAGAATCCCACGGAATTATGCACAGTGAAATAAGGTGAGATACACAAGGACTGAATGATTTCACCTATGTTTGCAATATTAGAAAACAGTAGATGAAAGAGCTGAACAGAATTAAAACCAGAGGATACAGAAAACAAAACTGGGGTACGCAAGGACTAGGGGTGGAAACAAGCATAGAGAGGCCTGATGGATAGCTGGGGTGTTTTTAGAAATGCTGTAAGTCAGTGCACACAGCATGGAGATGTAAAAACAAAGAATAGACAACAAAAATAAAGATATTCATGGGAATCACAGTGTATATGAATACATGTATTAAGAAGTTAAGATGGAGGGGCCGGAGCGATAGCCCAGCGGGTAGGGCGTTTGCCTTGCACGCGGCTGGCCTGTGCCAGCCTGGGTTCGATCCCCGGCATCCCATATGGTCCCCCGAGCATCGTCAGGAGTAGTTCCTGAGTGCAGAGCCAGGAGGAATCCCTGAGCATCGCCGGGTGTGACTCAAAGAACAAAAAAAAAAAAAGAAGAAGTTAAGATGGGGCCGAGCGACAGTACAGGGGAGGGCGTTTGCCTTGCATGCAGCCCACCAGAGTTTGATCCCGGGATCCCATATGGTACCCCAAGCAGCACCAGGAGTAATTCCTAGGTGCAGAGGAGTAAAGGACTAACCCCTGAGCATCACTGGGTGTGGCCTAAAAACTAAAAGTTAAGAATAATGGGGCTTTTTCTTAAATACAACATTAGCAACATCTAGCAAACTGTTGTTTTCCTTTTCTTATGGTGAAAATAATTATTCTTGGGAGCAGCCAGCGGGACTGCTGAGATGATCCCAATCTTGCTGGCACCGTCTCAGGCGTCGTGGCAGGAACCAGCAGGCGTCCCCTCTCCATCAGGTGCAGTCAAGACGCGTCTCAGAGCTGCTTCATGGCCTGTGTACACTGGTGCTTGTTGCCCTTGACCTCCACAAAGAACACAAGTGTGCTGTTACCCCCATCTTCACGGCTGACTCCAGAGGGAACTTGATGACGGCATAGTGGTCAGGCTCGCTTCTCCTGGGGGCGCTGTCCCGAGGATCTCTGGGCTGACTTGTCAGTCACACCATTTTGGGTCTTGGAAGGTGGGTGATGTGCGGCTCTTCCTTCCCTGACTGTGGCTTATGGCTTTTGGCCTTCACAGCTTCGGCTTTGGGAAGGTCAGGGACTTCCTTCTTAGTTTCCGCACCTTCTTTATAAAAAAAGCTGTTTCCGATCAGTACTGTGAGGCTGAAGAGATAGGACGGGGTGAAGTCACTTGCCTTGCTTGCAGCCTGCCCTGGTTCAATTCCGTCACATATGGTCCCCCAGGACTGCCAGGGGGTTGCTCCTGAGCACAGAACCCTGGGCACCACTGGAGTGACTCAAAATATATGCACTTTGTAAAATTATGGTTGGATTTTGAAATAAAGGCTGTGGCTGGGGAGAGCTCGCATGGCAGGACGCAGGTATGAGGTCCTGAGTTTGATCCCGAACCTGCACCACCACCCCCCCCCCCTCCCCAGGCACCCCAGGGTGGGAGCCCCTTCCCCAGCCCGAGCCGGGTTGAGCTCTGCCAGAGTGGCCCCAGGGCTTTGGCACTGTGGTGTAATAGCCTCTATAGAGATACGTGATAGGCCGGAGGGACTGTACAGTGGAGACGGCATTTGCCTTGCATGCGGCAGACCAGGTTCAATCCCAGACGTCCCATATGATCCCCCGAGGACCACCAGGAGTAATTCCTAGGTGCAGAGCCAGGAGTAACCCCTGAGCATCGCCGGGTGACACCCCCGCCTCAACAAAAAAAATAAGTGCATGATAGCACAGCAGGTGAGGCAGTACTTGGCATGCAGCTGACCTGAGTTCAATTCCTGGCACCCCATATGACCCCTGAGCACCACTAGGTGTGGCCCCAAACCCAATGAATGAATGAATGAAAGAACGAATGAATGAACAAACAAACGAACAAATAAATAGGGGCTAGAAATCCTTACAAACAGGGGCCGGAGCGATAGCCCAGCGGGTAGGGCGTTTGCCTTACACGCGGCTGGCCTGTGCCGGCCCGGGTTCTATCCCCGGCATCCCATATGGTCCCCCGAGCACCGCCAGGAGTAGTTCCTGAGTGCAGAGCCAGGAGTAACCCCTGAGCATTGCTGGGTGTGACCCAAAAAGCAAAAAAAAAAAAGAAAAAAAAAGAAATCCTTACAAACAGCCAGCCTTGGTATGGGTAAGAGACTTACAGCACGGCCGGCTGACAGTTGCCCTGTTTGCCGGGATCTGACCAGAGGCTGTTTCCCTCCAACGAGCTGTGTTTAGACGTGGTTCCTCTGTGGAGGGCTCTGTACAAGTGTGCCTTGTACGGTCCCTTTAAGGACAGTGTGGCGCTCTGGGAGCTGAGCCAGCAGGGCCAGGCGGGCTTGTCTGTGAGTCAGTCTGTGCCGGGGAAGGAGCCTGAGTCAGCCCCTCGCTGTGTTTTCATCAGTGGGGACAGGAAGAGCAACCGGTGTGATCTGACCAACAGAAAATGGAGTCCCGGGACAGAGGGGTGTGAACGAACAGGAAATGTGTCCGGGTAGCAGGTGGGGTGCTGATACCATCCCTGAAGTGCCCTGAGGGCCGGGCAGGAGGAAGCAGCCGTAGGGGCTGACGAGGTGGTACAGTGGGTAGGTACTTGCCGGGCATGTGGCCGGCCCAGTTGAGTGACCCTTGGTGACCCTTGAGCACGGAGCCAGGAGTGAGCCCTGAGCACCCAGGTGTTGCCCCCCACCCCCAGTTGGCTACTAACCAGCTGTTTCTACCTTTCCTCCTAAGCCCACTCACTGGGGCCCTGAGCTCACAGCTGACCCCAGAGCACCGACCCCGCCTACACGGCCAGTACTGCTGCCCACCTGGTGGGCACTTCCTTCCACCTGGTGGGTACTTCCGAGCCACTTCCTTCCTGGGGTCCAGGACATGGTGTGTCCCTGATTTGTGCCCTGGGCCATTTCTCTCTAGGCCCATCTGAGCGAGCCCGCCCACGGCTGCCACCATGTCCCTGTTGCTCTCTCTGCCCAGACCTCAGCCTTGGACTCCAGACTCAAGGCGTCCACTGCAGCCCCACCCACGGCCTTAGTCAGCTGTGCATGTGGACACGCCCCAACCTGCACACCCCCGGGCCCCCCCACCACCCCATGCCGGCCAGCAGCGAGTCCAGCACCTGCTCTGCTAGCCACACTGTGTCTACGTGGAATCCAGCCGACCTTCCACTGCTCTCTTCTGTCTGCTCTGGGCCCGCCCTCACGTCTCAGCAGACGGGGCACGAGGGACCGAGCGAGGCCACGGAACGGTCTTGCTTTGGCCCACCCGCGCATCTGACTGGGCCCCAGCCTCCGCCAGCTGAAGCCTCACTCGGTCTTCCCTCTGCCCCCTACACCCCCTGTGGCCTCCTCTCTGCCACCAGGCTTGTTTGTGCCTTCTTGGTATACAGGTGAGGGTTGGGTCCTCAGCACACGAGACTGGGGGTGTCGCACATTAGTCCCTCACTGGGGAACCTGGGAGCTCAGTGAGGCGTCACCAACATGACAGACTTGGGTGGGGGCACCCAAGGTGCTCAGGCGATACCTCCCAGTGATTCTCAGGCCCCTGGGGATGGTGGGTCAAGGCCAGGGCGAGCAGTGCTCTTGGGCGCTGAACATCAGGGACCCCAAGCCAGGCCTGCAGTGTTGGAGGCCTCCAGGCGGTGCCCAGCAGTACTCAGGGAGGCAGGCCAGAGTGGGCCCCGCGCCAGGCAGGCCCCTGGGCCCCTGGACCACCTCTCCAGCCTTTGGAACCGGGGGCCACCTGCCATCGTGCTCAGTGGGTTGGCCCACACCCAACAGTGCTCCTTCTACTGTGCACACTTCTACTGTGGGCTCCGCGTTTGGGGGGTCCGTGCAGTGCCGGGGCTGGAGCCTGGGTGTACTGCATGTGGCTACACTCAGGGCCTCTGTCCAGCTGGGAAGATCTTTACAGTCCCCCGACCACCTTGTGAAAACAGGGTGAGAAAAGAAATAGGAAAACACCTCCCAGGCTGTGAGGGGTGAGAGGGAAAGTCTGTGAAGGCCAGCAAGTCTGAGCATCTGCAAACTCGCTCAGCTGGAAGGCTTCCTGGAGGAGCTGGCCTTCAAAGGAGAGGAAAAGGCGATGGGGTGGGGGGCTCATTGAGGAGCAGGCGTCAGTTCTGGCAGGGAGGCAGACTCAGGATATCAGAGAATTGGGTGAACAGCCTCTGAGCTGCTAAGGGGCCACCCAGTTTCTTAGTCTGTTTGTTTGTTTCTTTCTTTCTTTCTTTCTCTTTGTTTGTTTGTTTCTTTCTTTCTTTCTTTCTCTCTCTTCCTTCCTTCCTTCTTTCTTTTTTTCTTCCTTCTCCTCCTTTTTAATTTTTAAAAAAAAATTTGTGTTTTAGGGCCCCTGGGATGAACCCAGAGGCACAGTAGTGCCTGACAAGTTACCCGTGGTGTATTCGTTATGCCCAAAAATGGTAACAATAATGGACCTCATTCCCAATGAATGGAGACATTATTGGCACCCACTCGAGCAAATTGATGAACAACAGGAAGTGACAAGTGACAAGATTTTGGGCCACACTCTGGGGTTACCCTGGATGTGTACTCAGGGATCCATCCTGGCGGTGCTCAGGGCATCATATGGAATGTGGGGACCGGCCTGCCATGTGCAAGGCAAGCGCCCTCCGCCTCCCTTGCTCTCAGCCCCTCCCCATCCGGTTTCCCAGCAAGGGGCAGGAGGCAGAAGGGCTGACTCAGCCCAGGTGGGCATTAAAGGCTGATGACGATCCAGGGCCCTGTGTGGGCCAGCGAAACCTATGCCTGAACCCAACAGTTCTCCAAGGGAGCCGAATGAGATGGGAAAGGGAAGTCAGGGTGGCGTGGCCAGTGGAGGAAGGGGACTGGGGGGGGGGGCGAGTTTCCACACACCTACTGCAGGAGACAGAAACAAAGGAGAGGGGTCCCAGGTCCGTTCGTTCTTTTCTGTAGAGAGGGGGAACATCCGGGCTAGGGCCCTGTCTCCAGGGGGCATTGAAGCCCCTTATTAGTGACCTTCACCACCCTGGCCGGCCCTGGCTCTCTGCCTTCAGACGCAAGGACTAGCCTCCTCCATGAAGCGGAGCAGAGGGGAAGGCAAGAGGCGCCCCCGCATCCCGCAGGCACCCGGGACTGTCCCTCCTTTGCCAAACCCGGACGGAGCGCAGGCTCTGAGCACTCCAGGTGCCCACTGGTTCGCTTGATTGATCCGTGGCTGGGTTATCTCTGAGAGACAACGCCCTGTACCCCATGACCGGCAGCTGTCGCCTCAGTCGTGGACCCTGAGCCCTGGCGATCGGAGAGCTGGAGAAAGCACCCCTGGACGTTTGGGGACCGGCCTGGCTCCTCCGGTGGCCCTGGTAGGTAAAGAAAGGCAGCTTGCTCCTCTCGCCAGCAGCCCACCGGGCAATCAATCAGGTGGGAGAAGAGGCCAGCAGAAGCCGGGGCGGGGCTGGTTGCGGGGTAGGGCCGCCCCCTCCGCCGGTCTCCAACCCCCGCGGCGCCCGCCAGGCCCGGGCTGCCCATAAAAGGCCTCGGGCGCGGGGAGCACAGGGCCGCCGCCTCCGCGCGCAGGAATGTGAAGAATCTTCCTGCGCAGCTGCTGCCCCCGGCCGCAGGAGGGCACGGGGACGCGCGGGGCGCGCGGGGGCAGAGTCCCGGCACGGCCACGCGCCCTCGGGGCCTGGTCCCCGGGAACCCTCCGGAGGTGTCCGAGCCCTCCTGGGCCTCCCCGCGCGCTCTGAGCGGAGCTCGGGACCTGCCCACCCCGTCGGGGCCGCCCCCTCGGGAGCCGGGAGGTTTCTGAGCCGAGCTCGGGGCCGCTGCCCGGCCGCCGCCTGGCCGCTGGGGGAGCCCGGAGCCCTGGTGGTGGCCCCGAGCGCTCACCTGGCCCCGCGGCGGGCGCGCAGAGGTGGCGGCGGCCCCGGCCGGGCCGGGAGGAGCCTGCGCCGCCGGCCGCGTTGGCGCAAAGTGAAACTCCTGGAAGCGGCCGGGCGCGGCGGCGGCGGGCAGGGCGCCCTCGGGCGGGCACGGCGGCGCCCATGGCGCTCAGCAAAGGGCTGCGGCTGCTGGCGCGGCTGGAGGAGGCCGGGGGCTGCAGCGTCCTGCTGGAGGCGCGCGGCCGCGGGGACTGTCTGCTCTTCGAGGCGGGCACGGTGGCCACGCTGGGTGAGTGACGCCGGGGACGGGGCCAAGCCGGGCGGCCGGGCCCGGGCACGGCCGGGGCGTGGGGGCGCGTGCAGCCCGGGCGTGGTGGGTTTGAATGAGGGGGACCCCAGGGACGCGGCAGAGCACTCGTGGCCGGCCGGGCGCACCCCTACCCCGGCGAGGGTGGGCGCTGGGTGCCGGCTGCGGCCTTCGCGCCCCGCCCTCTGCCTGGCACGGAGGGTGCCGAGCCGGACCGGCGCGGGGGACTGAGAAACGCGCGCCACGCGGCGCGGCGCCCTTTTCCCCCTTCGCACCTGTTGGGCAAGCCAGTGAGTGCCTGTGGGTTTGTGTCACCCCGAAGGATGGGGACAGAAGGGAGAAAACCCGCCGGTGGCACCTTTGTCTCCTATATATGCCTGGCCAGGAAGCGCCGCGCGTGCCCGGTCGTGAACCCGAAAGCCCCGCCTGACCCCCAGGCCTGGCTGCTCGGTGGCGTTTGAAGTCGGGCGCCCAGCCCTTTCTCTCCCCGGTGGCCTGGGGAATGGCGTAGTAGCAGACCGGCTCTAATTTTCACACTTCTACAAGAATAGCTGTGAATCCCATCTTATGGAGGAGTAAACTGAGGCCAAAGAGAGGAAGGAATTGGCTTACCCAAGATGCCTCAGCGTCAGGAGACCCCGGGGATGCTTCTGTATGTCACCGCTGCTGGGTTTCTCCGCCCTGTCCCATCTGAGACCCCCACCAGTCAGTGAAACCAGGACCAAGTGCCAGACCTTTTTTTTTTTTTTTTTTTTTTTGGTCATGGCTCTGCACTTGGGAATTACTCCTGGCGGTGCTCAGGGGACCGACCATATGGGATGCCAGGGATCGAACCCTGGTCGGCCACATGCAAGGCAAATGCCCTACCCACTGTGCTGTCGCTCTGGCTCCAAGGAGTACCAGAGCTTTAACAACGAGTCTTCAGTCTGGTGACCGGCTTTACTGAGGCAAAACACACAGGGGCCGTGCCGGGTACGTGGCTGGTGCGCCTGGTAACATATCTGGCCTAGTGTGTGCAGTGTGTCGCTTGGGGCACCGGAAGGACCGTGTCTTCTCTTTCTCCTTCTCTCACCGTTTCGTTAGCATCCGGTTTAATGGGTCAGATGCCTGCAGTCATGTCGGTACCAAAAGTGTGCGGGAACTGTGAATTAAGTTATTACCAGATGGTCCCAGTTTGTACTCCGCCGTGAAAAAGTCCAAGTTTGGTCATTTGCGAAGGTCTCAAGAGCAAACTCCAGAGCCTTCCATTCTGTTTTGGATGTTCACTTCATTCCACGTGGTCAGAACCAAGGGATTGAATTTCATGGTTCAAACCTATGGCTCCATCAAAGAGACTGAAGCGACCTTCGTGTGACTCACCGCCATGGTGAGCACGTGAAGACCTGCTCCAGGGCGCCGTGGAAGCTGCTGTAGAGAAAGATTCTTCTTTCCAAAGCGAAGGTTTAGAAACGAGTTGTGAAGCTTGTAATGCCTGATTTGCACTAGGAAGCTCGGTCTGGGCTGAGATGCGCACGTTGGGCTCGGAACAAAGGTCCGATGAAAGGAATCCCCCCATCCTTGGCTCCTGTGCACTGCTTCTTCACGCGGCTTTCACTACCCAGGAGGCCGTGGGCGGAAGACTTCATTTTTTTTTTTTTTTGCTTTTTTGGGTCACACCCGGCAATGCTCAGGGGTTTCTCCAGGAGTAATGCTCAGGAATTACTCCTGGCGGTGCTCAGGGGACCATATGGGATGCCGGGATTGAACCCGGGCCGGCATGAGCCGCCACGTGCAAGGCAAACACCCTACCCGCTGGGCTATCGCCCGCCCCTGAAGACTTCATTTGTAAGTACATTTGGTGGTGGGCCAGAGAGAGCACAGCGGGCGGGCGCTGCTAGCCTCGCCCGCAGCCCACCTGGGTTTGATCCCCAGCACCCTATATGGTCCCCCAAGTCCGCCAGGAGTAATACTTAAGCACCCATGATGTGGTTTCCCAAAAAATCATTGGTGTGGTGGAGGGTTTGTGCTCAGGGCCGACTCCTGGCTCTGTGCTCAGGGGTCATCACCCTGACAGCACTTGGGGTCCATATGTGATCATTTGCGAAGGTCTCAAGAGCAAACTCCAGAGCCTTCCATTCTGTTTTGGATGTTCTGGGGATCATACCAGGGTGCGCTGCATACAGGGAAAACGCCCCATCCCCAACCCATCTCGCCTGTCTCTTAAATCTTTTCTGTTTGTCTGTTTGGGGCCACACAGTGCTCAGGGACTACTCCAGTCCAGTGTCAGGGTCTCTCCCGGGGTGAGTAGAGCCTGGGTCAGAACCTGGGCCTCCCGTATGGCAACGCCTGCAAGGGAGCCGCTTACAGGCCATCTCTCCTGCGCACTGTGTCTGTTAGAAAATTAAACCGGCGAAACTTTGTACCAAGTAGTTGTAGCATTTCATGGCGCTCTGGTGGGGAACTTGGTTAAGGTTCTGTTCCTGGGAGGGAGCCCAGGGTTTTAGTCCTGGGATGTGTCATGGTTAGACAGAATGTGCCTGAGCTTGAAACTCCATCCTGTCCCGAGGGCTTCCTTTCTGGCTTTTCTTATTTCAAGAACCTTTTCCAGAAGTGTGTTTGCACGTGTGTGTTGTGCAATTGTGTTTGTGTGTGCCTGTGTGTCTGCACATGTGTGCTGTGCACATGTGTGTGCCTTGTGTATGTGCTCATGTGTGTGTCTGTGTGCCTGTCTGTGTTCTTCTGTGTGTGCGTATGCCTGTGTATACGTGTGTGCGTGTGTGTTGGGCAGGCCTGTGTCCGCGCGACCTTCTCAGCACACCCCCTTCCCTGGCAAGCAGACTCAGTGCTCCCGCTTCACTCCAGCCCATTTCTGGCATGGGCCCCCCCAAGTAAGACCCTCAGGTGGGTCTTTCCAGGTGGGTTTTGGTTTCTGAGCAGGCCTGAGTTCTGCCTGGTCACAGCGCCCCCTTTTGGGAGCGTAGGCAGCTGGGAACAGGCTCTTCCAAGCCCGGGTTCCAGAGATCCGAACTTGGAAAGACCTTTCACCTCTGTCCTTTCTGGCTTTGCCCCGGTCTGTCTGTTTGTCCATCCAACCATCCTGGCTGGAACTGGGACAGGCCCGAGTTCTGTGCTAGGGACAGTCTTGGCGCGGCAGAGGCCTGGCAGCAGGAAGGTTCCTGCAGGAACGGACCCCCAGAGCAGGTGGAGACTCCACCTGTGAAGTGGCACCTTGGGGCGAATCCAGAGGCAAAAAGTCCAAGGAAAGCCAAAAACCACCAAACCCATCGACAGCCCGTGTCAAAGGTCTCGCCAGGATTTTCCTGGTGACCTCACTGCAGTGTGGGAGGTTTCCCTGGTCAGGGACGATCCCTGGACGTGAGCCCCTCATTAGGTGTTCGTGGGGGAGCCCGGGCTTGGCGTCTCCCACAGGTGACTCCAGGCCAGGCTGCTGTGCTCGCGGCCTGTGTTCAGATGAGCAAATGCCCCAAAGTTTGTGCTTCTCAAAGTGCCCCTGCAGCACCTCATGTTTGCCTGGGTGTTTGGGAGCAGGGGACCCTGTTTGCTGGGTGTTGGGGAGCAGGGACCCTCTTTGGGTGTTGGGGACTAGGGGACCCTCTTTGGGTGTTGGGGAGCAGGGGACCCTGTTTGCTGGGTGTTGAGGAGCAGGGACCCTCTTTGGGTGTTGGGGACTAGGGGACCCTCTTTGGGTGTTGGGGAGCAGGGACCCTCATTGGGTGTTGGGGACTAGGGGACCCTGTTTGCTGGATGTTGGGGAGCAGAGGACCCTCATTGGGTTTGGGAGCAGGAACCCTCTTTGGGTGTTGGGGACTAGGGGACCCTCTTTGGGTGTTGGGAGCAGGGACCCTCATTGGGTGTTGGGGACTAGGGGACCCTGTTTGCTGGATGTTGGGGAGCAGAGGACCCTCATTGGGTTTGGGGAGCAGGAACCCTCATTGGGTGTTGGGGACTAGGGGACCCTCTTTGGGTGTTGGGGAGCAGGGGAGCCTGTTTGCTGGATGTTGGGGAGCAGAGGACCCTCATTGGGTTTGGGGAGCAGGAACCCTCTTTGGGTGTTGGGGACTAGGGGACCCTCTTTGGGTGTTGGGGAGCAGGGACCCTCATTGGGTGTTGGGGAGCAGGGACCCTCTTTGAGTGTTGGGGAGCAGGGGCCCTCTTTGGGTGTTGGGGAGCAGGGACCTGTTTGGGTGTTGGGGAGCAGGGACCTGTTTGGGTGTTGGGGATCAGGGCCCCTCTTTGGGTGTTGGGGAGCAGGGCCCTGCTTCTCTGCCCTGGCAGCCCCCTTGCTGTCTGTTCAGCAGCAGCAGGACAGGAAGGAGACGCGTGAGATTTAATTAAGTTCATCAGTGCGGGCCCCTCGCTGACCCGCGCTGCCAGGCTGGGAAGGGCGGGTGCTGTGCAAACAGGGGCTCCTGGTGACCCCGCTGCTGTGGAGGCTCACAGTGCCCCTTTGTTTGCTCTGAGACGCCTCTGCCGCTGGACGCTGTCTCTGCTCCTGACCCACACTGACTTGTTCCGTGGCCTGAACTTTGACTCCAGTCTGAGCAAATCCAATGAGTGGCCATTCTCTGGGGTCTTGGGGGTGAAGCTGGGAGTCTGCTCTCCTCTGGCCACTGAAAACCCCACCCTAGGTACCCCCGTCCCACCCCTGCCCCTCTGCAGGGCTCTGCCTGGCAGTGCTCCTGAGGCAAGTTTCCTCAGCATAATATTGACACAAATGCAAACCGAGAGAGAGAGAGAGAGATGGGGAGAGAGAAACAGAGAGACAGAGAGACAGAGAAAAAGAGAGACAGAGAGATACAGAGAGAGACAGAGAGAGAAACAGAAAGACAGAGATAAAGAGAGAGAAAGGAAGAGAGAGGGAGAGAGAGAAAGTGCTGTGATTGAAAAGCAGGCCAGCTCTCCTGGCTTAAACCCTTTACTTGCCACCTTTCATTGTGGAGGTTCTCAGATATGAGAAGTGGAAGGGAGCAAGGCCCAGAAAGTCACCCTGATGTTTCACCTCGGGCCCTGGGCTTTACCTGAGCCGCCGGTCTCAACAGTTTGGTTTGCCTGATGCCAGGCGCATTCCCTGTGCCAGAAGTAGCCTTCCTCTTTGCTGCCCTGCAGTCCTGGGCGTGAGTTCAGACTTGGTCTAGCTCAGGGGTGGAGCATTGGGCAGTGAAGCTGACCACAGATTTCGGGGAACAGACATTGAAAGGGTGCTGTGCGTTGGTTCTGCCATTCCGACCCAGAGACTTTTTTTCTCCTTTATTTACTTTTCAGACCCTCCTAGTGGTGTTCAGGGGTCAGGGGCCACTCCTGGTGATGCCAGCTATTTTTCCCCAATGGTTTGCTAGCTCGGTTTCAAACTTAAACTGAGTGGGGGCATATGGGCTCCGTGACCACTGTCTCAGGCACTGCCAAGATTGGAGGGCCCTGGCCCCTAAGACTCCCCCGCACACTGGCTTCCCTGGCTGATTTGTAGCTGTGCATATGACACGTTGTTGGGCTGACTCAGCCGGCCACCCCGGTCTAGGGAGTATTTCCTGGATTTCCCCCACACTTGGCATGACCTTAAGACCCGATCAGCCACCCAGGCACAGAGCTGGGCACTTACACTGGGGAGCACTTCCAGGCTGGGTTGCTTGCCTGGGGGCCAGCCCACCTCTGCAGCTGGGGCGGGAATTAGATGGGTTGGGACGGAGATCAAAGCTCCCTGTTGAGTCGGCGCTTCCACCAGCAGGCTGCAGCCCAGAGGGAAGAGTCGGCTGTTGGGCAGGTGAATCCAGGGAGGGCGCCCCCGAATGCTTCGCTGGAGCAGCAGTTGGCACTTTGGCACTGCTAGGAAACAGCGTAAGGCCAGCATGACTGGTAGTGATGCGTGACCCCAGCTGGGTGACTGGTAGACACATCGGCTGGTCATGTGACCCGAGCCCTGTGTCTGGGATGGGCCCTGCATGCCCGTTTACATTGTTGGCTGCTGAAATAAGTGTTGGTTTAACCTGATACCAAGAGCTAATATTTAGGAGCCCTTCCGGTGCGGGCTGCTGAGTCCACACAGCGAGGCGGGCACCTACCATCTCCTTTGTGTGTTCCGAGAAACTGAGGCACAGTGCAGCAGCGGCCCTCACACAAAGGCCGACCTCTCTTTAGTGGGAGTGGCGTCTGAACACGGCGGCTTCGTGGAAAACGCGCTTGGCAAGCTCACATTCTTTTTTTTTTTCAAATGGGCCAGAGAGAGTACAGCAGAGAGGGGCTTGCCTTGCACCCAGCTGACCTGGGCTCTGTCCAGGAGACCCTTCCAGGAGTCAGACCCTGAGCACAGAAGCAGGAGTAAGCCCTGAGCACCACCAGGTGTGGCCCCAAATCCAAATCAAAACA
This sequence comes from Cryptotis parvus, assembly GCA_021461705.1. Classification (NCBI taxonomy): domain Eukaryota; kingdom Metazoa; phylum Chordata; class Mammalia; order Eulipotyphla; family Soricidae; genus Cryptotis; species Cryptotis parvus. The sequence goes on along the minus strand of JAJIBD010008597.1, from coordinate 61,351 downwards.
TTTCTTTAAATCATTTTTTCTGGAGCACAAGAGATAGTCCAGTGATAGGAACACTTGTCTGATATGCAGCTGATCGTGGTCCAATCCCTGGCATCCCATATGGTCCCCCGAGCACTGCCAGGAGTAATTCCTGAGTGCAGAGCCAGGAGTAACCCCTGAGCACTGCTGGGTATGGCACCCGCCAAACAAAAACAAAGTGAGTAAAATTTTTTTTCTTTAGTGTTTGACCACACCCACCAGTGTGGGTGATTCGTTCCTCTGGTATCAGAATCCTACATGGAAACAAACTATAGCCTGGCTTGCCCTCCCTCCTTTAAGGGCCCTTGTGTAGGGCCCAGGGCGATAGCACAGCAGGAAGGAGTTGCCCTCCACACAGCCTACCCAGGTTCAATGCCAGCCTACCCTGGCATCCCATTGGTCCTCTGAACACCACTGGGAGTAATTCCTGAGTGCAGAGGCAGGAGTAACCCCTGAGCATCACCCGATATGACCCCAAAATAAAAGAAAATGCGTCTTTAGATCACTGGGAAGAAAGCAACGCATCAATCCAGCCTTGACTTCACATACCTGCTCTAGCGGCAGAGTGCCGGGAGTGTGAGTCGCGGGAATGACCGGTGAGTGGCGCAGCGGGTCCTCAGCGAGTTAGACCTCAGGAACGTGCTGCTTAGGGTCACTCAGAGCACACGGCTCATGGCCACTGCGCCGCCCAGAAGCAGAACAGTAAACACTGACAACGGACTGGAGAGGCCGATGACGGGCGAGCACTTGCCTTGCACACGGCCAACTCTGCTTTGACTCCTGGCACTTCATACGGTCCCCAACACCACCAGGAGTCCTGAGCACAGAGCCAGGAGAAACCCCGGAGCATGGCTGGGTGTGCGCCCCCAAAGAGTGATAGCCATTTATGTTTGAGGAGCCCAGAGGACAGTGGAGAAGGCATCACGTGTGATCCCTGTGCACCACAGGTGTGGCCCAAAAGCAAGACAGCAATTGAGGCTTAAGTGAGGAGTCTAGAGTAAGGCGTGTCTAACTGCCGTAAACCGTGCGCTCTCTGTAGGTCCGCCGCTACACTCGTACTAATGCCATTGGCGTTCTGGAAGCTAGATGTTTCATCACGCCACGTGGCTTGTTTGGGGGGTTTTGTTTCTGTGCTTTGGGGAACTCCTAGCTCTGCATGTGCTGCTGCTCGGGGCCGGCGTGCAGTGCCGGCCACCAGGACGATGCCCGCGGTGCTGGGGACCTCCAGGGCCACTCGCCGCTCGGGGCTCGGAAGGGCCCAGGGCAGGCACGTGCCGGGCAGGTGTGGTCACCCCTGTGCCCAGCCCCCATGGCTGTTAGCAACAGGAGGTCGAGGCCGGGACTGTGTTTTGTGGACCTTGCAGCTGATACACGCGGTGTGCTGGGGAAACGGTGTCCAGCTGCAGGCCTGGTTCAGCAGAGCCCACGGGGCCAGAGGGAGCAGGGGCTGCTGGCAGGGATTGGGGTGGACGTCTCCATGGAGCAGAGACACGCAGTCACAGCCCGATTCAACAACGGGCTCATTTGTATGGAAATTGTGCGGAAAAAGAAGGAATGTTTGAAAGGGACTGAAGTATCCTATCATCCGCCTGAGCCAAGGCCTAGTAATGGGCTCCGCTCGGTGCTAGTCTCAGCTTTTCACCTGACCACCAAAGGGAAGGAGCCTGTAGGTCAGAGGGGAGGGGCCTGTGGGAAGAGGGAGGAGCCTTGTGTTCAGAGGGGAGGGGCATGGGTGAGAGGGGAGGAGCCTGTGGGTAAGAGAGGAGGAACCTGGGGCTAGAGGGGTGGGGCTTGTGGGTCAGAGGGAGGAGCCTTGGGTCATAGGGGAGGAGCCTGTGGATAAGAGAGGAGGAACCTGGGACCAGAGGGGAGGGGCCTGTGGGTCAGAGGGGAGGAGCCTGTAGGTTAGGGGAGGAGCCTGTGGGTCAGAGGGGAGGGGCTGCCAGTCAGGAGGTTACTGCTCAAGGAAGGAGGAGCTAAAGGGTCAAAACTTTCCTAGTAGTGGGGCCGGAGCGATAGCCCAGCGGTAGGGCTTTTGTCTTGCACGCGGCCGGCCTCTGCCGGCACCGCCAGGAGTAATTCCTGAGCATTGCCGGGTGTGACCCAAAAAGGCAAAAAAAAAAAAAAAACTTTCCTAGTAAGATTGCTAGTTTCTCAATTTAAGTTTTTTTTCCTCTGTGTGTGTGTGTGTGTGTGTGTGTGCACGCGTTCGTGTGTGTGTGTGTGTTTGTAGTGTGTAGTGGGTGCTGGATGCTTTCCATTGAGCCTGGCAAGCTACCCGTGTTGTATTTGATATGCCAAATACCAGTAACAATTATAGACGTCATTCCCATGCCCTTAAGGAATGGTTTGAGGCTCTCCGTGTCCCTGGAGTGAGCACTTGCCCCTGGGCTACACTAGCACAGGTCAGGACTATGGATGTTACTGGTGCCCGCTGGAGCACATGGGTGATGAACGGGAAGACAGTGATACAGTGATAAAAGCTACTGGCAATGGCAAGGCAGTCCCCTCAGGGGGCAGTGCAGGCCTCGCCAGCTTCTGCCAGCCCAGCCACTCTTTCAGATGACCTGCAGGCCCCCACAGGCCTTTCCTAATTTGTGGTTCATGGTTCCGTATCAGCTCCCTGCCCATGGGGCGTAGCTCTGTGACGGAACATGTGCTCCCAGACAGGAGGCTCTGGGAGCACAAAAATCAAACCCAAACCATACCCGTTTGCTTTGTTGGGCTCCACACCCTGCAGTGCTCTGTGCAGAGGTCGCTCCCCGCGGAGTGTGGCAGGTGCAGCCTGGGTCTCCCGCACGCTAAGCGGGTACTTCCGCCATTGAGCCCTCTCCGGCCCCAGAACCCACCTGTGCGGAGGTGTAGGCCACACCTGGCTCTATGCTTGAGGACCACGTGGGGCCCAGTAAAGGACTAGAGTCAGCCGCATGCAAGGCAGACACCTGAACCCCCCACTCTCTCTCCTGTCCCCAGACTCAGTTTTAACCTCACTGTGGAGCTTAGCCCTATAACTTTGTGGGTCTTTTTCTTTTTTGGCTCACACCCGGCGATGCTCAGGGGTTTCTCCTGGCTCTGCACTCAGGAATTACTCCTGGCGGTGCTTGGGGACCACATGGGATGCCGGAGATCGAACCCAGGCCAGCATGGGCCGGCCACGTGCAAGGCAAATGCCCTACCCGCTGGGCTATGGCTCTGGCCCCTGCCCTATAACTTTGGAACAGGGATGTGAGCCCGCGAGTGTGAAGGGAGATGCTGTTCCCACAGCTTTGGGCCTGGGTGCATGTGTGTCTGCATATGTGTATGTGTGTATACACATGTGTGCATATATGCACGTGTGTATACATGTGCATGCATAGGTGTGTGCATGTGCGTACACATGTGTGCATGTGTATGTGTGTATGCATGTGTATACAGGAGTGTATGCATGTGTATGCATGTATGCATATATATGTGTGTATACATGTGTGCATACATATGTGTTGTGCATGTGTGTATGCATGTGTGCATGTGTGCATATATGTGTGCATGCATATGTGTTGTGCATGTGTGCATATGTTTGCATATGTGTTGTGCATGTATGTGCATCTGTGCATACATGTGTTCGTTCCTATGTGTTGTGCATGTGTCTATGCATATGTGCATGTGTATAAATGTGTGCATGCATATGTGTTGTGCATGTGTATGCATATGTGCATGTGTGCATACATGTGCTCGTTCATATGTGTTGTGCATGTGTCTATGCATATATTTGCATGTGTGTTGTGCAGGGTATGCATATGTGTATTGTGTGCATGTGTGCATGCATATGTATTGTGCATGTGTCTATGCATATGTGTACATGTGTGTATGTTGCATGTCTATGCCTATGTGTGTCTGTGTGTATGAATGCAGTGTACATGTGTGCATGCATGTGTGTGCATATGTGTATGCCTTTGTGTATATATGCACGTGTATGTGTGCATGTGTGTGCCTGCGTACATGTGTATGTGTGAATAATTAGTTCAGAACTCACCCTGCAGGCTCTGGCTCCTTACTTGTGCATGCATACATGTGTGCATGTGTGTGCTTGTGTGTGCTTGTGTGTAATGAGTTCAGCACTACCCTGCAGGCTTTGACTCCTTACATGTGTGTGCTTTGTGTAACGAGTTCAACACTCACCCCGCAGGCTCTGGCTCCGTTTGCTGTCGGGACATGAGATCATTGCTGGGTGCCAGGCCCGAGGCCTGAGGGAGCGGCCACTCTGGGCCTCCGGTGAGCTGTAGGCAGAGCAGATCCGTCTGCTGTCCCAGCGCTTGCTCTGCCTGCTCTGGCCTGACCCCGCAGAGGTCTGGCGTCTGATAGGGCACAGGAGAGGCAGCAGGAGCTGGAGAGGCCGTGGCTGCCCCGAGAGCCGCAGACGAGGTGGAGCTTCAGGCTCTGACCGCATTGCCAGCAGCAGGTGCTAATCAAACCTGCCGCGTGCTGCTTCCTGTTGAGCATTTTCCCCGCACGACCGCCCACCTGGGACTCCCAGCACAGCCACCCAGGGTCAGAGAGTTGGCAGACCAGTCTGACAGTGCAGGCCGGCCACACCGGGTCCCACATCCCCAGTGGCCTGCACGTCGGGGTCCCCAGGGATCAGGGATTGGCCAGTGGCACTCCTTCAGGCGCTGACTGAGCTGGGCTGGCCGGCCACTGCCCGCCCTCCTGTGGTATCAGTCTGAGCCAGAGCAGCTCTGGGCTAAGACAATGGTTTTTCTAGGGCAGAGAGTTGCAGAGCAAAGTGGAAATCAAGGCCACCACCCGAAGCCTGGCTGACGTGGACTGTGAGGCATGGACTGTCCTGTGCCCCCACCCACCCCTGGCCCCCACTCACCCTCCCTCCCCGAAAGATCCAGCCATGACGAAGATCCAGGACGGGGGCAGGTGCCCAGCCCCTGAGCCCGCTGCACCCGCGACACTCAGGAGCAGACTCTTCCCAGCATCTCGGCAGCGTCAGGGGCAGGGCCGCAGGGGATACGAAAGTGGCCCTTGCGCCTGGCTGGCTCCCTGCTGTAGGACAGTGTTGGCCTGAAGGTCCAGTCTTTTCCTTAGAAGAAGGAATCCAGGGGCCAGAGAGAAATTCAGGAAAGGCACTTGCCTTGCATGTGACCAGCCTGGCTTGATCCCTGGCACCTCGTGTACCCTAAGCACCTCCAGGAGTGATCCCCGAGCACAGCCAAGAGGGAGCCCTGAGGACCACCAGGTGTGCCCCTGCCCCTACAGAAAGCAGGAAGGAAACCGGCTCTGAAGAAACACTGGCACAGGGCCAGGCCTAGCTCCAAGGGCCAGAGCACATGGCACGGGGAGTCCCTGAGTCTGAGCCCTGGCATCTCACGTGCCCGCTCCTCTAGCACCACTGGGGCCGTCCTGGACATCCTCAGTATTCCAGGGCCCCGAAGTCCTGCAGGGCCACACTCCAGGGCTGAGTACCTCAGGTTCGTCCTGGAGGGCTGCCTTCGTATTATAGCCCATGGGCTGGCAACGGAGTGTCTGAGTACCACAAGCCTGCAAAGGAGTATCTGAGTATCACAGGTCTGCACTGGAGTGTCTCAGTACCATGGGCTGGCAACGGAGTATCTGAGTACCACAAGCCTGCAAAGGAGTATCTGAGTATCACAGGTCTGCACTGGAGTGTCTCAGTACCATGGGCTGGCAACGGAGTATCTGAGTACCACAGGCCTACACTGGAGTATCTAAGTACTAGAGGGCTGCAATGGAGTAGTACTACAGTAGGACTGCAGGATACACTGAAGGGTCCGAGTATCATGCTTGCCATGGAGTATTTGAGTACCACAGGCCTGCAATGGAGTGTCTGAGTACCATGTCCACAATGGAGTTGCTGAGTACTTCAGAGTGCACTGGAGTGTCTGAGCACTGCAGGGCTGCATTGGAGCATCTGAGTACTGTGCCTGCACTGGAGCATCTGAGTACTGCAGGGCTGCTCTGAAATGTCTGAGTACTGCAGGGCTGCACTGGAGTGTCAGAACTGCAGGGATGCACTGGAGTACTTGAGTACTGCAGGGCTGTACTTGAGCATCGGAGAACAGCACGATGGCACTGGAGTGTCTGAGTACTGTGCCTGCACTGGAGCCGCCTGAATACTGTAGGGCTGCACTGGAGTACTTGAGCACTCCAGGGCTGCACTGGAGCACCTTAATACTGCAGGACTACACTGGAGTGCCTGAGTATTTCAGGGCTGCACTGGAGCATATGAGTACTGCAGGGCTGCACTGGAGCATCTGAATACTGCAGGACTACACTGGAGCATCTGAGTACTGTGCCTGCACTGGAGCACCTTAATACTGCAGGACTACACTGGAGTGCCTGAGTATTTCAGGGCTGCACTGGAGCATCTGAGCACTACAGGACTGCACTGGAGCATCTGAGTACTGTGCCTGCACTGGAGCCGCCTGAATACTGCAGGGCTACACTGGAGCGCCTGAATACTGCAGGGCTACACTGGAGCACCTGAACACTGCAGGACTGCACTGGAGCATCTGAGTACTGTGCCTGCACTGGAGCATCTGAGCACTGCAGGGCTGCACTGGAGCATCTGAATACTGCAGGGCTGCACTGGAGCATCTGAGTACTGTGCCTGCACTGGAGCATCTGAGTATTGCAGGGCTGCACTGGAGCATCTGAATACTGCAGGACTGCACTGGAGCATCTGAGTACTGTGCCTGCACTGGAGCATCTGAGTACTGTGCCTGCACTGGAGCATCTGAGTATTGCAGGGCTACACTGGAGCATCTGAACACTGCAGGACTGCACTGGAGCATCTGAGTACTGTGCCTGCACTGGAGCATCTGAGTACTGTGCCTGCACTGGAGCATCTGAGTATTGCAGGGCTGCACTGGAGCATCTGAATACTGCAGGACTGCACTGGAGTGCCTGAATACTGCAGGGCTGCACTGGAGCATCTGAGTACTGTGCCTGCACTGGAGCATCTGAGTATTGCAGGGCTACACTGGAGCATCTGAACACTGCAGGACTGCACTGGAGCATCTGAGTACTGTGCCTGCACTGGAGCATCTGAGTATTGCAGGGCTACACTGGAGCATCTGAACACTGCAGGACTGCACTGGAGCATCTGAATACTGCAGGGCTACACTGGAGCATCTGAGCACTGCAGGACTGCACTGGAGCATCTGAGTACTGTGCCTGCACTGGAGCATCTGAGTATTGCAGGGCTACACTGGAGCATCTGAACACTGCAGGACTGCACTGGAGCATCTGAATACTGCAGGGCTACACTGGAGCATCTGAGCACTGCAGGACTGCACTGGAGCATCTGAGTACTGTGCCTGCACTGGAGCATCTGAGTATTGCAGGGCTGCACTGGAGCATCGAATACTGCAGGACTGCACTGGAGTGCCTGAATACTGCAGGGCTGCACTGGAGCATATGAATACTGTGCCTGCACTGTGGGCCAGAGCCTCGCCCCAGCCCCCAGGTGTGGCCCCTGTGTAGACATGCTTTGTGTGGGGGTAGACAAGCCCTGTGTCGCCCCCACCCCAGCAGCTCCTTGCACCTTAGAGGCTGCAGCAGGGCTGAGTGCTCTAGAGCCATGTGGGAAAGGCAGGACTCGAATGGAAAATTATTCTCTGCCGTGCAGGCCTGCAGGGGAACAGGGGCCTTCAGACAGCCTCACCACCTGACCTTGGGCCCATCACGCCTGTGATGGCCTCTGCCCTCCCGGAAGGCTGATGCTCACTTTCTCTTGGAGCGAGCCCAGCTGCTTGTTTCCTGTGACTAATAAACCATCTCAGACTCACCTGCCAAACCAGTTCCCGGGACCAGGACACCCTCCCAGCCCTGTACCCCTGCCTCAGGGCCTCCTCCCCCTGATTCCCACCAACACCCACGTGGGCGCAGTCAGGCTGTGGTGTGGGCAGCAGCCTCCTGTGCTCCCTGAGACTCCGGCAGTGGTGAGGTGAGGCTCACCCCAGCTCACATGCAACTCACACCCCAACTCACAACACAGCTCACACCACAACTCCGACTCACACCCTGGTTCACACACAGCTCTCACCCCAACTCACAGTCCACACAGCTCACACCTCAACTCACTCCAGCTCACACTCCAACTCACACCCCAGCTCATAGCCCTACTCACTGCTATCCATACTCCAACTTACCCCAGTTCATACCCCAACTCTCAACCCAGCTCACACTTCAACCCCACCCCAGTTCACACTCCAGCTTTCCCCCCAACTCACTCTGATTCATACTCCAACTCACACCCCAGTTCACACCTCCCAGTTCACACACCAACTCACACCGCAATTCACATTCCAACTCATACCCCAGCTCATCTCCCTACTCACTGCGGTTCACACCCCAACTCACACGACAGCTCACATGCCAACTCACATTCTAGCTCACACTTCAGCCACATCCCGGTTCACACCCCGGCTTAACCCCCAACTCACTCTAATTCATAATCCAACTCACAACTCAACTCATACCCCAGCTCATACCCTACTCACATCCCAGCTCACACCTGGGCTCTTTCCCAGTGCTCCTGGTGCTCGTGTGGGGAGGCCCAGGACGAGCAGTGATAAAGGGTCTGACCGGGAGGGCGGCAGGGCTGATGCTGGCATGTCTGTGGGGACAGCAAGGGGGAGCCTGTGAATGGGGGCAGGGACCCGCAGGGGAAGGGAATAGGGGCTCCCACGCCTTTCTGTGTGAGGACAGACTGTGGCTCAGAGAAAGAGGGACGTGCAGTGGGAGCAGAGTCTTCATGGCACAGAGCCAGGCAGGGTCTGGGGGTCCTGGAAGGTCAGGAGAGAGAGGGAAGGGCTGGACGCATCCTCTTTCTGCTTACTTTGTGCGGCCTCTCTGGGCATCTGGGCCAGGTGGTTCCGTGCCTGGACCAGCGCTCTCGGGACCCTCAGTGCCTTGTGCCTGCTGAGCTGACTCCTGAGCCAAGTGTCCATTTCCTAAACACAACTTCTCTGCCAGGTGCCTCCCTGGCAAAGCGGAGTGTCCTGGGGCTGTCCCCAAGGGCGCAGGCCTGAAGTGGGTGCGGGTCCAGCGAGGTGGAGCTGCGGGACTGGCACTGAGGGACCCTGGGGTGTCTCCTCACCTCTCGCTCTGCTCGGGACGGTCCCTGATAGTCTGCACAAGTGACAGCCCTCAGCACCTGGTGCCTCTCTCTGCCTCGTCCCAGCTGGCGCCACCACCTGCAAGGGTCCCCACAGACACCCCCTCAGTCTACCTGGCTTCTCCCGCCCCTCGTTCTTTGTTCGCAGCCCAGCAGCAAGCATGAGCCTCAGAACCCTGAGGGTGAGGCCCCAAACCCTGTCAGCACCACCTGAGGGCGAGGCCCCAAACCCTGTCAGCACCACCTGAGGGTGAGGCCCCAAACCCTGTCAGCACCACCTGAGGGTGAGGCCCCACACCCTGTCAGCACCACCTGAGGGTGAGGCCCCAAACCCTGTGAGCACCACCTGAGGGTGAGGCCCCAAACCCTGTCAGCACCACCTGAGGGGGAGGCCCCAAACCCTGTCAGCACCACCTGAGGGTGAGGCCCCAAACCCTGTGAGCACCACCTGAGGGTGAGGCCCCAAACCCTGTCAGCACCACCTGAGGGCGAGGCCCCAAACCCTGTCAGCACCACCTGAGGGTGAGGGCCCCAAACCCTGTCAGCACCACCTGAGGGCGAGGCCCCAAACCCTGTCAGCACCACCTGAGGGCGAGGCCCCAAACCCTGTCAGCACCACCTGAGGACGAGGTCCCAAACCCTGTGAGCACCACCTGAGGGCGAGGCCCCACACCCTGTCAGCACCACCTGAGGGCGAGGCCCCAAACCCTGTCAGCACCACCTGAGGGTGAGGAACCACACCCTGTCAGCACCACCTGAGGGTGAGGCCCCAAACCCTGTCAGCACCACCTGAGGGTGAGGCCCCCAAACCCTGTCAGCACCACCTGAGGGTAAAGCCTCAAACCCTGTCAGCACCACCTGAGGGTGAGGAACCACACCCTGTCAGCACCACCTGAGGGTGAGGCCCCAAACCCTGTCAGCACCACCTGAGGGTGAGGCCCCAAACCCTGTCAGCACCACCTGAAGGCGAGGCCCCAAGCACTGTTAGAACCACCCTCATTTTCCATTGTGTCCCGCACTCGTGACTGATGGCACCTGTGCCACAGGGCCTTTGCATGTGCTCTGCGGGCCTACACAGCCGCCCCCTGCTCCCCTCAGCCATCCCCCATCTCCTTCAGGTCCTCATTTAATGACCCCCGGCTGGGTGTGCTCAGTGGTCAAGTACCTGCCTTGCGTGTGTGGGGTTCAGGGTTCAAGCCCATCCCCAGGTGGCTCCCCACGCCCCTTGCAACAGCATCCTCACTGCTGCACCCTGAATCTCTCCCCACCCACCGCAGCCCTTCCTCACCCTGTCTGTACCCTGCACTCCAGGATGCGGCCTTGGGTTGGGCAATTTCTCTGTGCAAATGGCCTCAAGGTGATTCCAACCAGCCATGAAGGTAGGGCCTGCTGCCCCACCTAGGCCCCCTGGCTCTGGGGACCCCCATCCTGTAGGCACTGACCAGCAGGGAACTCGGGAACCGCACCTTCATAGATGTGGCTGCTGGGGGCATGCACCCCACTAAGGCCACATTTCTGCCCACTGCCCAGCTCCCAGCTGGGCTCAGCTGGGCTCCGGCAGGAGTGAATGATCAGTGCTGGGCCAGGGGAGGGGACAGAAGTCCGAGGCTTTCCCCTCCTGGTGGCCAGTTCATGACCAAGGCCAAGGGACACTTGTGGAGAGGACCCAGGAAGTGCGGCGGGCGGGATGTGCTATTTCCGGCGGAAGGACAGATGTGAGAGTGGGCAGCAGGAGGCTGGGGCGGCCCACGTGCTGCTCAGAATAATCCGATCCGCTGCTGGCGGGTGCAGCCGCCTGGCCTGTCTCTCTCATGGACGCTGGCAGGCTCGCCACTGGGGGCAACGAGCTTGAACGGCCCCGCACTTGCGGCCTGTCTGCGCCCCCACGGCACTTCCAGCAGCGCTGCCGGTCCGGGCTCTGGCTGCTGTTTCTGAACCTCAGGAAGAGCCCCAGACTCCTCCTCCTGCGGAGCCAAGTGGGAGCTGGAGCTGTGTGAAGCCCAGGAGGTCCGAGCTGGTGACTAGGGACAGGAGCTGCAGTGGAGGCACCCCAAGAGCACCTGGGAGAGCTGTCACCGGCCTGGGGTCTGCCTCCAGGGGGATTCTCCCGCTCACTTTCCACCCGCAGTGCGACTCTAAACTACCCCAGGGGCTGCTCACCGCTCCGCACCCCGCTCTGCTGAGGCCCGAGCTCACAGGGCTCTCAGCTGCCCTGACCCCAGTTCTCAGGCCTTTGGGAGTCACATTCAAGCCCGCACCCCGTTCAGAGCGGGGCTCATTTGGAAGTCACCAGATGAGGCCACACCAGAGCGGCGTGGCTCCACATGTGGTACTTAGGGTGTCCTGATATGAGGGAGATAAACTCACTGGGGAAGGTCAGGGGTCATGGGAGCAGAGATGGGAGAGTGTGCAGAGGTCACCAGAGAGTGGGAGACTGGCACTGCACCCCCAGATGGAACCCTGGGACCCAGAGACGGAGGGCGTGAAACACCTGGGTTGGTTTCTCCTCACTAATCGGGATGGGAAGTTGTCTCTTCCTGTGGCGAGGCTGGAGTTGTACGTCAGGGAGGACAGCGCTTCCAGGGAGCAGGGTTGTAACCTGGGGAGCAGTGGTCTAACCTAGAGATCAGGACTCTAGCCTAGGGAAAGGGTCTGGCCTGGGAGAGCAATCGCCTAGCCTGGGCATCGGTGGTTTAGCCTGAGTGACTGCACTGTCCACTGTGACTGTCTCCCTGTGACTGCACTGTCCACTGTGACTGTCTCCCTGTGACTACACTGTCCACTGTGACTGTCTCCCTGTGACTACACTGTCCACTGTGACTGTCTCACTGACTGCACTGTCCACTGTGACTGTCTCCCTGTGACTACACTGTCCACTGTGACTGTTTTGGCTATGACTGCATTATCCACTGTGACTATCTCAGCTGTGGCTGCACTATCCACTGTGACTGTCTTCCTGTGATTGCACTGTCCACTGTGATTGTCTCCATTGTGACAGCACAGTGGAGTCACACTGTGACTATGCAGTGAAAAGTGCAGTCACAACCGAGACTGGCACAGTGGATAGTCTAGTCACAGCAGAGACATTCACACCGGATGATGTGAGTCCGCCTGTACCGCTCTACAGTACAGCGGAGACAGTCATTGGATGGTGCGGTCACAATGGAGACTATCACAGTTGACAGTGTAGTCACAGTGGAGACTGTGGCAGTGAATAGTGCACTGACAAGGAGACAGTCACAGTGGAGAGTACGGTCACAGCAGAGACAGTGACAGTGGAGAGAGTTGACAAGGAGACAGTCACCGTGGAGAGTACGGTCACAGCAGAGACAGTCGCAGTGACTAGTACAGTCACAGCAGAGACAGTGACAGTGGAGAGAGTCACAAGTTGAGATGGGGGACCGTACCATCCACTGGTGGTGTCACTGAGTATGACTAGAGTGTCTGCTGTGACTGAACTGTCCACCATGACAGGACTCTCTCTGGGGACTGTGGTGTCCACTGGGAATGGGCTCTGCACTGACTGTACCGTCTCTGCTGATTGTGGTGTTCTCTGTGACTGTACTATCTGCCGACTGTGGTGTTCTCTGTGACTGTGCTATCTCTGCTGATTGGTATTCTCTGTGGCTGTACTATCTGCTGACTGTGATGTTCTATGTGACTACACTGTCTCTGCGGGTTGTACTATCTCTGCTGACTGGTGTTTTCTGTGACTGTACTATCTTTGGTGACTGTGGTGTTCTCTCTCTATGACTGTACTATCTCTACTGACTGTGTTCTCTATGACTGTACTGTTCTTGCTGACTATACTATCTCTGGTGACTGGTGTTCTCTGGGACTGTACTATCTCTGCTGACTGTGATGTTCTCTGTGACTGTACTGTCTCTGCTCACTGTACTATCTCTGACTGTGGTGTTCTCTGTACTACCTCTGCCAGCTGTGGTATTCTCTGTGACTGTACTGTCTCTGATGACTGTACTATCTCTGCTTACTGTGGTGTTCTCTGTGATTGTACTATCTCTACTGACTGGTGTTCTCTGTAACTGTACTATCTCTGCCGACGGTGGTGTTCTCTGTGACTACTATCACTGCTGACTGTGGTATTATATGACTATACTACCTCTACTGACTGTGGTATTCTCTGTGACTTACTATTTATGCTGACAGGTGTCCTCTGTGACTACTGTCTCTGCTGACTGTTCTATCTCTGCTGACTGTGGTGTTCTTTGTGACTGTTCTATCTCTACTGACTGGTGTTCTCTGTAACTGTACTATCTCTGCCGATGGTGGTGTTCTCTGTGACTACTGTTGCTGCTGACTGTGGTATTATATGACTGTACTACCTCTACTGACTGTGGTGTTCTCTGTGACTTACTATTTCTGCTGACAGGTGTCCTCTGTGACTGTACTGTCTCTGCTGACTGTTCTATCTCTGCTGACTGTGGTGTTCTTTGTGACTGTTCTATCTCTACTGACTGTGGTGTTCTCTGTGACTGTACTATCTCTACTGATTGTGATGTTCTCTATGACTACTGTCTCTGTGACTGTACTATCTCTGCTGATTGTGATGTTCTCTATGACTACTGTCTCTGTGACTGTACTATCTCTGCCGACTGTGGTGTTCTCTGTGACTGTACTGTCTCTGCTGACTACTATCTCTGCTGACTGTGGTATCCACTGTGATTTCGGGAGGGTCCCACTAGGCTCCAGCAGACCAGGGGTGCTCCTTTCCGCCCAACACTCACTTTCCTTGCAGTGTTTCTGGGGCCAGGATTGTCTGAGTCGAGCAAGGCAGGGTCTCGCTTTACGGTAATCGGGTGTGAACCGAGCCTGCAGTGCTCCCGGAGTCATTCCGTGGCTTCCGTGGTGTCCCCATGCGCCCACAGTTACCAGCTGGGTGTGGAGGTGCCCACACGGGCGCGACGTGCTGCAGGGCTGAGGCCTGTTTCTGGGAGGCCTCTCAGAAGTGACTGTCCCCACTTGCTCTCCCCTTGGGGTGCTGCAGGTCCCCGTCCTAGACCCCCCAGTCCCTGTGACGTATCTTCTTGGGAAAAATTTGAGGTGGGGCAGGTATCCTGGTTGTCTGTAGCCCACAGAGGGGCCGGAAGAAGGCGGGAGTGAGCTGGGAATTGGGGTGGGGGGCGCCGGCAGGGGCGGAGCAGCAGGTCCTCTGGCAGGGGACGGCCATGCTGTGGACTCTCACGGCTTCCGGAGGGTCTCCATGGACCCTGCATGCATCCGGGGGCTGATGTAGCTGCGAATCCGGCTCAGGGCTGCCACTGTGCTCTGACTGCCTCCGCCCTTTCCCAGGGGGCCTGAGACCCGTTTCAAGGGACCCCACCTACATGCCAACTCAGCCCATAGCACTTGAGGCTTTGGCCGCTTCGGTGTCGCAAACCTCATTACGCAGCTTCCCATAAACCTTTCCCCATAATTATCTGTCGCTTACTCTACACCCCTCTCTGTCCCTCTCTCCCACCCTGGAAAAAATCAAAAGTCCCAGTGAAAGCAAATCCACTGGGAAAATCTATGTTATTATTTTAGAGGAAGCCGTTGATTAAACGGGCCTGTAACCTTCCTGGTATCCAAATGCTCTGGGCTGGGATGACAGTCGCGGGTTCTGACCTCATGAAAATAACCATCATAAAAATGATGACGTGACTGACCCACGTCCATCACCGGGCTTGTGAATGGTCCTTGTGATTGCTAAGCACAGAGCCAGGAGTAATGGACCGCCCAGGAGAATGCTCCCCCACCCCTGCTCCTGAGACCCTCCGGTGGGCGCTGCCCTAGGGACCCTGCTCCCAGCCTCTTGTGGCCAGTCTCTGACACAAATTCATTTTGTTGTTGTTGTTGTTGTTGTTGTTGTTGTTGTTACTGGAATACAAAGAGTCTCAAACCATTCGTTCAGGGTCTTGACAAGGAAGTCTGACCATCTTGTAGGTGGGCAGCCACGTGCTTTTGACATCCCGTGGGATCCAGTTGGTAACGGCTCTAGTCTAGCAGTTATCTCCAAATCGCATTACATGTCCAGCCCATCTGATTTTCGATGCCTTGGCAAACGAGACAGCGTCCCTGACTCTGGAACAGCAACGGAGGTCAGAGCTCCGGATTCCTTCTCTCACTTGAGATAATATTCAAAGCATATTCAAAGCATATCAAAGCGTGATATTCCAAGCATAGCTCTTTCGATTCCTCTCTGGGAGACCCGAATAGCATTCTCATCTTGCTTTCGTAGGGCCCAGGTCTCTGAGGCGTATGTTAATGCAGGGTGAATGGTGGAATCAAAGAGATGTGCCCGAGCCAGAGGTTCTTTGTCCTTTTAGCTATTTCTTCGATGCTTTTAAAGGCATTCCATGCCGCTCTCTTCCTCCTGCGCAGCTCAGGTTTTAGGTCGTTCACTGGGCTACACTGGCACGTGATAGGTCAAATGAAAAAGTTACTGGCGCCCGCTCGAGGAAATCGATGAACAACGGGATGTCTAGTGATCTAGTGATCTAGTTGTTGTTCATTTTTGGGTCACCCCAGAGATGCTCAGGGGTTACTCCTGGCCCAGGAATTACTCCTGGACATGCTCAGAGGACTACATGGGATGCCGGGATTGAACCCGGGTCAGCTGCATGCAAGGCTAATACCCTCTCCCCTGTACCCACAGATTTGTTTTTATGGGCGGGGGCCACAGTGCCGCTGCACTTTCTTAAACCCTAACTAAAATCGAGCATTTCCTTCCTCTGGGATGTGAGACAGCACGGCCCAGTGTGACAGCGACCGCCTGCCACTGTGGGGGTGACTCCCGGCAGCCTGGGACCTCAGCGTCGAGCAGATGCTGTGAATCGGCCTTTGTCCCCATCACTAATGTGACGTGAAGGTCAGCAGAAGGTCCCTAGGTCTGTCCGCCCAGAGCCTGTCAGGCACAGACGATCGTCTGTTACAAACACCTGAACTGATGAAAGGTCTAAAATGTCCTCAACACAACTGGGTTTGCGTCTCTCAGTGCCCAAGACAGCGACAGTAGCGCGGTCAAGGGCACGCAGCTGACCCTGGCTCCACATACGGAGCCCCAAGCTCT
Source organism: Cryptotis parvus (assembly GCA_021461705.1). Lineage (NCBI taxonomy): Eukaryota > Metazoa > Chordata > Mammalia > Eulipotyphla > Soricidae > Cryptotis > Cryptotis parvus. The sequence goes on along the minus strand of JAJIBD010008597.1, from coordinate 45,137 downwards.
CGGGAGTGACCCTGAGCCCGCACGGAGACAGGCACAGGCTCTGAGCAGGGCTGGGGGTGGCCCCATTTCCCTCCACACCCCAACCCCAAACAGATCCTTACCGCTCAGTGCCCTTTGTGATGCTGTTTATTTCTGTTTGGGTTGGCACTTAGATTTTTTTGTTGCTTTGGTTTAAGGTTTGGGGCCACACCCGGCGATGCTCAGGGGTTACTCCTGGCTCTGCACTCAGGAGCTACTCCTGGCAGTGCTCGGGACCCTATGGGATGTCGGGGATCGAACCTGGGTCTGCGCGGTGCAAGGGAAACGCCCTCCCGGTGCTGTGGGGACCGGAGCCTTCTGAAGCTGCAGTTCACACACTGCTTTGCGCCCGGCAGCTTTGTGAAGACGCGATTCCACCCCCTGTGCGCCCCATCCTCACTCCACTGCACGTCCATCCTTCTGGGCTCATTTCAGGGCAATTTGCTGCCCCTGAAATAAACCCGCACCCCCACCCCTTCTCCCACTGCTCCTCAACTCGAATCTTGCCTTCCCTGCATGAACCCAGTCGTGGATCTCACGTGGCTGCCTCGTGGTCTTGGGTGACTGCAGGACCCGTCTGGGCACAGTGGGGTGACATGTGGGCACCCTCCAGCCCTGCTCTGGCCTGAGGGACACTAGGGCGCCCTGTCCCCAGGGCCGGCCTCTGCCATCCGCCCCCGCCTTGGCTGTCCGTCACTCAGTGTCTGTCACAACGCGGGTTCAGGGGCCCTGGGGCGGGAGCCTTCTGCCCCCTCCCCATGTGAACAGTCCTGGGTTGGGGGAGTGATTCCAGGAAGAAGCTTTCTTGGGGGGCTGACGGTGCTCCTTGCTCTTAGACTTGGCCGTGTGGGCTAGTGCCAGCCCCCACCTCCAGCAGGCTGCAGGGAGGCCTCTTGCCGGCGCAGCCCCCGCCCGCCCCAGAGCATAAGCTTTCCGTGGGCAGGTCCCGGGCCGTGCTCAGGATTTGCTGCTCCTGGAGCCGCCAAGAGAAGCCTCGTGTCTGCTCTGCTGCGAGTGGGGCGGGGAGCCCGGGCTGCGGGAAGGAGCCGTGGAGAGATGCGGCCCCCTGACTGCCCCGCTCTGCTTCCCCAGGCCCCGAAGAGAAGGACGTGATCAGGGGCCAGTATGAGAAGCTGGTGGACGCCTACGGCTGCCTGGGGGAGCTTAGGCTGAGGGCGGTAAGCCGCCAGGGCGGCCAGGGAGTGTGGGGCACTTGGGGGCTGGGGGGGTTGGGGGACCTGGGGGGCTGTGGCATGTAGACCGCGGGGCTGCGGGCTGGAGGCCCTTGCGCGGGGTGAGGGGGACCCGTGCTCCTGGGCCATGCCCGGGGTGTCCTCTGGTCCTCTGTGAGCCCTGCAGGAGCAGGCCGGGGTGTCCTGCTGTCTGTGTGGTGGAGGGGTGGGGCACAGACCCCTCTGTCGCCCCCCAGGGTAGAGGTTGCTCCACAGCCTGGGGCACCCGGAGCTGTCTGCCCTCTGCAAGGCACAGCCGGTTGGTCAGAGGCTGGGGCACAGGTGGGGTGTGGGGAGGGCGGGCGGCCGGGAGTGGGCCAGGGTGGAAGCGGTCAGTCACCCCGAGGGGGGGGTAGCCCGCAGGCTGAGGGGCGTGGCCAGTGGGGCCCTTTGTCCATCTGTGGGGGCCCCAGAGCCAGCGTGGGTGGGGGTGCAGGGTCCGCTGTCCTCGCCCCCACATCTCTGGCGCTGTCCACATGGCTGAGTCCCTCAGCAGCTGTGGGAGCCGGTGTCTGCCCCTCTAGGCTGCGTCTCCCGGGGTCAGCACTGCAGGGCCTGCGGGACAGCCTGGGCTGGAGGGTGCCCAGTGGGCTCGGCTCAGCCTGGACGGCTTCACTCAGACCCACTGACCACTGTCCCGATGCCAGCAGGGCTGTCTGCCTGCCTGTCTGTCCGCCTGTCCGCCTGCCTGTCCGCCTGTCTGTCCGCCTGCCTGCCTGTCTACCTGTCTGTCCGCCTGTCCGCCTGCCTGTCCGCCTGTCTGCCTGTCTACCTGTCTGCCTGCCTGTCTGTCCGCCTGTCCGCCTGCCTGTCTACCTGTCTGCCTGCCTGTCTGTCCGCCTGTCCGCCTGCCTGCCTGTCTACCTGTCTGCCTGCCTGTCTGTCCACCTGTCCGCCTGTCTGCCTGCCTGTCCGCCTGCCTGTCCGCCTGTCTGTCCGCCTGCCTGCCTGTCTACCTGTCTGCCTGCCTGTCTGTCCACCTGTCCGCCTGCCTGTCTGCCTGTCTGTCTGCCTCCCCCTGCCTCTTTATCTCTGTCTCTGTCCTGGTCTCTGTCTCCTCTCCCCCTCCCTGCTCTCTCCCCTCTTTCCTCCCTCTGTCTCTCCCCTCCTCCCTCCCTCCCTCCCTCCCTCTCCCTCTTCCTTCTCTCTGTCTCTCTCTCCCCACCCCCCGGGACAGTGACAGGATCACAGAAGGAGCAGGGACACGGAGCACCAGGGAATGGAGCCAGGTTCCAGCTGCCTCCCCACTGGGCCCTGAGAAGCCGGCACGGGGAGTGTGTGTGTGTGTGTGTGTGTGTGTGTGTGTGTGTGTGTGTGTGTGTGTGTGTCTGTCTGTCTGTGTCTCTGTGTGTCTCTGTGTGTCCGAGGGAGACACCGTGGTGCTGAGGACTCCCAGCCCCCACCCCCACACAGGACTTGTTTTCACTGTCAGAGCCTGATCCCTGCCGCCCTCCTGCTCCCCCACTGCCCCCTGGTGGCCAAGGATGTCCCTGCAGGCCAGGGGCAAGTCCTGATGCTCCTGTGCAGGGGGATATCGGGACCACAGGGAGCTGGAGCCAATGACCCCAGCCAGGACCCAGAGGCCCAGGGCCAGTGCCCAGCCCCACTCACCCCTCTCTCCCCACCCCACACAGCCCTTTTCTCCCTACATCTCTTATCTGCACTCCCCTTCCTGACCAAGGCCAGCACCTGGCACCACCCCATGGCCTCCTTCCCTGAAGCCATTTCCTCCTGCCGGCCTCTCCCTACCAGCACTGGCTCCGGCCCGTTATCGTCCTCCCCGGCCAGCACCATTTCCTGCCACCTAGCCCACTTCTCGCCAGCAGCACCGCCCCCTGCCCCTGGGACCTCCCCCCCCCCTGATGGCCGGTGGGCTTGGCCAGACCCCCGGTGAGGTCACTGAGGGGCTGCCCCTGCTCTGAGGGCCTCTGAGGCCCCAGACCTCCGCTCCAGGGTGCGGGAGCTCGGCTCATGGAATGTTCGAGTTCCTGGCATTTTCACAGAGTTTCAGAAGGTGCCGTGGGTATCCGAAAGAGGAAGCTTTGGATCAAGTTTTTCAAGTTCCCTGAACCAAACGTTGAGTTTGCTCTGACTTGATTTTCTGTCACCTCAGTCAGCCAGATGCCAGCCCCAACAGACGCATTTCTTTCATTCTGTTGAAGCCAAGGAAACAGGCCATTTCCTTTTCCCTTCCCTTCCTCCCTCCTCCACATCCCCCTCCTCCCTCCTCCCCTCCCTCCTCCCTGGCCCTGCCTAATCTGCACTAGCACATCACAGACCTCCCAATGGAGAGCAGCGCCTGGCAGTCTTCAGCGTCTGAGATGCGGGGAAGGCAGTTTACCTAGCAAATGCTTTGGGAAGGGTCGCCCAAGAGGGGCCTCACCGAGCAGTTCTCAGCCAGCTGGGTTCATTGCAGTGTGGCTTGGTCCCCGTGGTGCCAGGGATTACCCGGTCTTGTGCCGCTCAGGGCCAATCCTGATAATGCTTGGGGACCCCCAGGGCTTGAGCCAGAGTGGCCTCAGATAAGCAAGTGCCATAACCAAGAACCAACCATCTCCCCAACCACTCCTCTAGCAAGTCTTGGAGCAAGGTCGAGCGTCTCTGTTGGTTGCAGGGTAACTGGAGCTGTGACCCTTTGGCTTCCAGCTCCTGGGGAAGTGTTGCCATGGAGTGTTTGCGGGGTACCATTGCAGATGGGGGTCCGCGTGCTCCCAGGCTCCCCCTGCCGCCCACACCAGGGCTCTGCTCTGCCCCGGGCAGGCAAGAGGTTCTGAGTTCTGAGTGCCGCAGTGCTCTGAGCTTAGTAGTGTTGCGGGATTCCCCACAACGGGAAGAGAAGACCCGCACTGAATAAGATGAAACGAGTTTCTGTACTGCTGGTGCGGGTCAGTGGAGGCAGCGACTGGGCTGAGCGAGGGCCGGGTTCCAGCCACACTCATACAGGTTCACGCCCCTACTGGGGAGGGAGCAGGCTGGGACACGTGACAAGGTGGTGTAGTTCATGTCAGTGGTTTACTACACAGATTTGGTGATCACAGGAATGCAGATCAGGCTTGGTAGTGGTGATGAGCAAAACGCCGGGTCAGGAAACAGATTTCCCCTTGGGGAGTCAGACCTGCCTTTGCAGGAACCTGACTTCCCTTCATGGACTCAGACCTGCCCTCACAGGAGTCAGATCAACCCTCACAGGAGTCAGATCAACCCTCACAGGAACCAGACCTGCCCTCATAGGAACCAGACTGCCCTCACAGGAATCAGACCTCTCCTCACAGGAACCAGACCTCTCCTCACAGGAACCAGACCTCTCCTCACAGGAACCAGACTGCCCTCACAGGAACCAGACCTGCCCTCACAGGAACCAGACCTGCCCTCACAGGAACCAGACCTGCCCTCACAGGAATCAGACCTCTCCTCACAGAAACCAGACCTCTCCTCACAGGAACCAGACTGCCCTCACAGGAATCAGACCTCCCCTCACAGGAACCAGACCTCTCCTCACAGGAACCAGACTGCCCTCACAGGAATCAGACCTCCCCTCACAGGGTTCGGACCTTCCCTTATAAAGAAGTCAGACCTCCCCTCACAGGAGTCAGATCAACCCTCACAGGAACCTGACCTCTCCTCACAGGAACCAGACTGCCCTCACAGGAGTCAGACCAACCTTCACAGGAGTCAGACCTACCCTTGTAGGAGTCAGACCTTTCCTCACAGAAGTCAAATCAACCCTCACAAGAAACAAACCTCCTCTCAGAAGAACCAGACCTGCCCTCACAGGAGTCAGAATTCTTTAAAAGAGTCAGACCTACCCTCACAGAAATCAAACCAACCTTCACAGGAAACAGACCTCTCGCAGGGAACCAGACCTCCCCTCACAAGAGTCAGACCAACCCTCATCGGAGTTAGACCACAGGGGTGGTCTCACAGTGGTTCCTCACAGGAACTAGGCCTCCCTCACAGGAGTCAGATCTCCCCTCATGAGAGTCAGACCAACCTTCATAGGGGTCAAACTTTCCCTCATTCAGACCTGTCCTCACTTCCCTCACAGGAACCAAAACAACCCTCATAGGAGTTAGACCTCTCCTCACAGGAACCAATCCAACCCTCACAGGACTTAGACCTCCACTCCTGGGATCCAGACCTGCCCTCACAGGAATCAGACCTGCCCTCACAGAAACCAGACCTGCCCTCACGGGAACCACGCCTGCCCTCACAGGAATCAGACCTGCCCTCACAGAAACCAGACCTGCCCTCACGGGAGCTAGACTGACCCTCACGGGAACCAGACTTCCCTCAGATGAGTGCAGGCCTCATAAGCTGGGGAATCAGACTTCCCTTTCCTCCTGGTGCAGTGCGAGGTGGGCCACAGTTGATGGGGACTGAGGGTGGCTCAAGCTCCCTTAACTTCAGGGTGGGCAACCCAGGAGTTCCTCAATCCTTCACTTGCTTATCAGCTAAGAGCTCCCTGAGTGCAGGACAGATGCGGCTCAATCCCGAGGCATTGGGGGTAGGGGCGAGGTGGGCAGCTGAGCATAGGGAAGCTGTAGTGACCTTTTCTGCTCACTGGGACTGGCGCTGCCCCCAGGAGGCAGGCGTGGATGCTGCCCCCCTTGGAGGGGAGAGAATTTTGAAGTTGAGACTGAGGGTGTGGGAGGTTTTTTCAGTTGTGGGAAAACCATCTAAGATGCAGTGGACCAGCTTCCTTTGTCAAGTGTGCAGTTCAGCGGCATTCACGCTGTGTGACTGTCACGACCTTCCGACTCCAGAACTTTCTCGTCTTCCCCAGTGGAACCTCTGCCTGATAACATTGATTGAGCGGTTCGTTCCCTTGTCCCCCAGGTTTGTCCAGACTAAGACTCATGGCCCAGACTGCTTACTCCTGCCCTCTAGATGGGGGTCATGTATGAATGCACACTTAGCTACATGTGTGTGAATATGTGCATATGCATGTCTGCCTATGCTTGTATCTACATGTATGTGTATGTGACTGTGCATATGTGTGAGTATATTGTTTAGGAGCATATATATGCTCATACTATATGCTTGAGTGCGTATATAAGTATATAAGTGTTTATATGTGTACATGAGTGTGACTGTATGTGTGTTTGTGTGTCTGTGCTCATGAGCATGTCTATGTTCGTGTGTGTGAATAGTTGTGTCTTGAGTTGTTTTTGTGTGTGCTTAAATGTGTGCATGTATGCATATGTGTCTGTCTCTCTTTTCAGGGACCCACGTCCTGCGATGCTTAGGGTTACTCCTGAAGCCACACCCTGTGATGCTCAGGGTTACTCCTGAAGCCACACTCTGTGATGCTCAGGGTTACTCCTGAAGCCACACCCTGTGATGCTCAGGGTTGCTCCTGAAGCCACACCCTGTGATGCTCAGGGTTACTCCTGGAGCCACACTCTGTGATGCTCAGGGTTACTCCCTGGAGCCACACTCTGTGATGCTCAGGGTTACTCCTGGAGCCACACTCTGTGATACTCAGGGTTACTCCTGGAGCCACACTCTGTGATGCTCAGGGTTACTCCTGGAGTCACACCCAGTGATGCTCAGGGTTGCTCCTGGAGCCACACTCTGTGATGCTCTTGGTTACTCCTGGCTTTCCATACAGGGATCACTCCTGGCAGGCTTGGGAGATCATCTGGGATCCTGGGGAGGCGAACCCACATCAGCTGTGTGTAAGACAAACACCCTCCCTGCTGTCCCGTCGCTCCAGCCCCTGGTGTCCTTGCCTACACTGTGACCTTGCTTTTGTCCAGAGCCCAGGGACAGAAAGTTGGAGCTGGAAGGGACACAGGGACCATCTGGTGCATCTCCGCCGAGGCCCAGCCTGGTAGGAGGTGGTTGAACGGGGGCACACAGAGTCCAGAACCTGGGCTTCAGGCCAAGGCCAAGCTGAGTGTATTTTCCTCTTGCTGCCGCGTCCGATGAGTGGGCTGAGCCTGGACCAGTGACATCTGAGGGCCCTGCCTGGCTTGCTTCTTGCTGTGAGGAAGGGGTTCCTGCCTCAGTAAACACGGAGCAGCACCAGGGTGCAGGAGGGGCTTCATTGGGGTCCGCATGCATAGGGCAAGTGAATCTCTCAACTGCACTTAAACCCCATTTCTACCCATTGCTCTGTGAGTGGGCTGGGAGAAACAGTGACACACACCCTCCCCCTCCCCATCAAATCTGGTGCTTGGTTCAAGTCAGGCTCCTTGCCCAGAAACCTGCAGTGCCCAGAGAGGACATGGGGCTGATAGCCATGTTCTGAAGTCTGTTAGTGGGGCAACAGGAAGTCCATTATTAGAGTAACCGGAAGTTTACTATTGGAGTAATAGAAGTCTCTTGTGGAGATATCAGGAAGCCTGTTATTGGAGTAACAGGGAGTCTGTTAGTAGGGTAACAGGAAATCTTGTTGGAGTATTAGGAAGTCCATTATTGGAGTAACAGGAAGTCTTTTTTTTTTTTTTTTTGCTTTTTTGGGTCACACCCGGCAATGCTCAGAGGTTACTCCTGGCTCTTCTCTCAGGATTACTCCTGGCAGTGCTCGGGGACCATATGGGATGCTGGGGGATTGAACCCGGTCGGGCGCATGCAAAGCAAACGCCTTACCTGCTGTGCTATCGCTCTGGCCCAGTAACAGGAAGTCTTATTGGGTAACAGGGAGTCTTACTGCAGCATCAGGAAGTCTGTTATTGGAGTAACAGGAAGTCTATTATTGGAGTAACAGAAGTCTTAACAGGGTAACAGGAAGTATGTTACTGGAGTAATAGGAAGTCTGTTATTAGAGCGCCAAGAAATCCGCTATTGGGGTAACAGGAAGTCGGGCTGGCTGAATGTGCGTGAGGCCTAGCCCTCCGCCCTTCTAGGCTCTGTGGGGACACATTGATGGCCTGAAAGGCCGTTTCCCAGAGCCTTGCCCTTTGAAGCGATTTGCCTAGAATATGCTAGTGATGGAGTCAGGTTCATTTTTCTTCCTCCCACCCCTCCCCACCCTTCCTTATGTCTCCTGTCTAGAATCTTCCCATGGCACATTGCTCTGTGAAGTTATTTCTCTAGGGCAGCAGAAAGGGGTCAAGTCTAGACATTGTCAGCACACGGAGGAAGTCAGTCACCTCAGAGACTAAGAGACAGATGGGTTCAAAAGTTTGGGTTCAAAAAAGTTCAAAAAAGACGGCCTTCGTTTGCTTTCGCACAGCTGCTAGCCTGGCAGCATTGCAGGAAATGTTGTCTCTAGAGCTCCGAGAGTTGGTTTTTTGTAATCACACAACCCGGAAGGACTTTGGAGAGTGCATTTCTCTGGCGAGCCCCTTCTTGTTTCTGATAGTCCTTAACACGAACAAGGCATCCGCATCTGCGCAAACGAAAGGCACAGCTGGAATTGGAGTAGACCCGCTTCAGCCATGAGGACACTTTGTATGAGGTAGAAAAGTCTCAGGCACCTTGAGAGATGCGTTCAAACAAATCATCTTCTTAGGGGTGGTGGGGCAGAGGTCTTGGCCACACCTGGCTTTGCTCAGGTCTTTGGAGGCATATGTGAGGGCAGGGATTTGAACTGCTGTTGGCAGGACCCAGGCAAGCTCTTCCCTCCTGTACTGTCTTGGCCCAAATCTCTTCTGATGTTAAATGCCTTTTTATTTTTATTTTTTGAATTTCATATTAATTTTATTTAAACACTGTGATTTACAAAGCTGTTCCCAGTACAGTTGTTTCAGTCATTCGATATTCCAACACCAGTCCACCACCAAAGTGACTTACCCCTTACCCTTTGGTTCCCACCCACCCCATCCCCACGCCTGCTCCCTTAGCAGGCACTGATTACACTGCTTATTAGAAAATATGTCTCGGAACGGTATTGCTAAAGTTATGATCTTTTACTGGGTTGCTACATGCAAGTTGGGCAATGTGTCATTGTTTCACTTATGAACTTACTAAACGGAGTGGACGTCTCAATTTTTTAGCAAAGATGTTCATTTTAATCCCTTATAAATAATCAATCCCAAATCCATCACGATGGTAGCTGCAGACAATTATTTCAAATTTTCCCCACCTCTGCTAGAGCTTGTCCTAAGCTGATACTTAATAATTAATTTTGTATTGTTTATAATATGTAGTCTGCTGATATATGAAAAGAAACATTTTCTTAGAAGAAGTTAAATGCCTCTTTAGCACCATACTTTGCCTGTGTGCTAAGGCCAGTTTTGTGCTGAGCGATCAAAGTGGTGACCCCAGAGTCCGTCTTTATCAGCACTTTAAGGCTTCCGATCAAACTGTCGCCCTGTGGGATCAATCCGAGCAGGACGCACATAAAACATCACGGTCACAGGCTGAAAGTGTGACCGCCATTCATCCTTACTGGTGGAGGATGGTGCAAATTGGGGTGCTGTCAGGAGCCCACATTTCCGGTTTCCATTTCCCGACAGTATTTCAGAGAGATGAGGAAAGATTCTGTTCACAACTGTGTCAGCACACGATGGGCGCTTGGTGCTGGCTCTCGGTGGGCCGCTGGCCCCACTGGCCTGTCCCGAGACAGCAGTGCAGTGATGAGGGCGGCTGCACAGGGCTGGGGAAGCCCGGCAGGACGAGACCCACGTGCGCGTCCAGCCTGAAGAACCGCTGCCCCTCCCCTGCCAGTTCCTCCCCGGGAAAAGGCTGGGCAGAGAGTACAGCGTAAGGTGGTTGGCACAGTGCTGACCTGGCTTTGGCCCCTGACCCTGCTCGCGGTGCCCTGTGCCGCAGCAGGAGCACAGAGCCAGGAGGCGAGCCCTGCGCACTGCCAGGTGTGGCTCCCAAACCAACCAAGCAGACACAGTGCGTGCCAGGGCCCGGGGTGGCGCCGTGGCAGAGCTCAGCCCTGATGGGTGGGAGGCGTGTGGCCCTGGGTTCCAGTGTCAGAGGCACCTACTCCCGCGACGGGGCTGAAAATCTTGCCAGAAAGTGAATTCAAATCCCACTTCTTCCTGGCCGGCTGCAGGGTGCCTCGTCACCGTGGCGCTGGGTCTGCTCCCTCCTCCCGGGAGATAGGACAGAAGGTGCTGGGGGTGGCCTGAGGCTCCGTGATCAAAGGTCCGTGGTAGGGGCTTTTCTGGCGCTCCGGAGAAGGAGAGACACGAGGCCCTTCCACACGGTCCCCTCCGGGCCCCGACCTGCTGCAGGCCGGGCTCGGGCTCTTCCTGCTCTCACCCAGGGCGCTTGGCTCGGCTCGTTGCCCTGCACTGAGTCCATGGAAGACGCTTGGACACAGACACGTGCTGGGCCCCAGCTGGGGAGGCACGGCTGGGCTGCTTGGGTGCGTGAGCCCGCTCAAGGGCGTCAGCCCCACCTGCCAGCCCCTGTGGCCTGGTCAAGAGACCCGCCCTCTGGCATCTCTCACCGTCCACAGCAGACTGCCCAGCTTTGTGCCACTTCAAAAGAGTTTCCTGGGGGCCAGAGCATAGTGCAGTGTGAGGGCTGGCCTTGCCTGCAGCCAAGCCACGCTCCAGGCCAGTACCTCGTGTGGGCTCTGGGCCTGCCTGTAGTGATCCCTCAGCACCACTGAGGGTTGTCACTTGTCTTCCCGTTGATCATTGCTTTGCTCGAGTGGGCACCAGTAGCATCTCCATACTTCCTGTCACATGCTAGTGTAGCCCAAGGGCATCTGCTTGCTCCAGGAACATAAAGAGCCTCAGACCATTCCATCAGGTCATGGGAATCAGGTCTATAATTGTTACTAGTATTTGGCATGTCAAATACGACACGGTAGCTTGCCAGGCTCTGCCGTGCAGATGGCATACTCTTGTAGTCGCCTCAAATCTTGTGCATTTATTGATGAACCATGCAGCCACTGAGGGTTACCCAGAAATAAAAAATAAAGAAATAAAATAACCAGTTTCCTGGGCCAGACAGAGAGAATACAGCAGGTAAGGTGCTTGCCACATATGGTCCCTCTGAACTCCCAGGGATGACCCCTGAGAGCACTGGGTGTGGCCCCAAATCCAGAAGCTTAACAAAAACAAAGGAGCTCTTAGTGTTGAGACGGCTTGTGAAGGCTGAATCACATCTTTGTTTGCATGGGGCTCCGGACTCCACTACGGGCACCACATTGGTCCCCCAGCACTGCCAGGTGTGACCCCCCAGCCAAGAGAACAGAAGGAAAACGGAACAAAATGGTTTCCTCAGCTGTGGTGCCACAGCTGATGTGGTCACTGGCTGGCCGCCCCTGTCTGGCAGCCCGTGGAATGAGTGGTTGGTGCCCATGGAATGATCTGGAAGGAGGCAGAGCAAGCAGCGCTCCTCCCCTATGACTTGGGGTGCCGGAGAGAGGTGCCCTGGCTCCCAGGGGCCCCTTTCAGGGGAGGGTGCGGGTGCTCCTTCAGCTCTCTAGGAGAGCGCAGAGCTGGGCGTCACAGGGAGCAGCCCAGCCTCCAAGGAGCCCCCAGTCCACGGGGGCGCAGAAGAGCACAGAGAGGTGGTGGGAGCTAGGCAGCAGGGTGCTGCTGGGAAATAGAGGGGGCGTCTTTGGGGGCCCCAGAGAAGCTGCAGCACTCGGGCGAGGGTGGACTGGGCTGGGCTGGGGCAGGAGGAGCTGCTCACACAGACACAGCTGAGATACGGGTGCGGGGGCTCCCGCGGGTGGAGCTTGCCATCAGGGATTTAGGGGGACACCGGGAAGCTGTGGGCGGCAGAGAGGGAGCCTGTGGTGTGCGACACTGGGCGCGGGCGGGTTGATTCTCACCAGTGCGCGCTGGCCTGAGGGGCCAGGAATCGGGTGTGTCCCGCCTCAAAGCTGCTGCTCGCTCAAACACGGAGCCAGTTCCAGGGGTCAGCAGTGTGGGCGGCTCCCCCTTCCCTGCTTTCCTCCCGCCTCTGAGATGTGTGCGTGGGGTTCAGGGGTGAGACCTGTGCTTGTCTGTGTGGCTGTGAGTAGGCCTATGTGTGAAATGTGTGTCATTGTGTGTGCGTGTATGTGGAACTCACTGGCATGTCTACCCCCACCTGAGCCTGCGTGTGTGTGCATGTGAGGGTGCATGTGTGTGCGTGTGCACATGGAGTTCACATGCCCCATGCTCTGAGAGTGCATATGTATACACGTGTATGCATGTGAGGGTGCATGTGTGTGCATGTGCAAACAGAGTACACATGACCCATGACCTGAGAGTGCATGTGTGCACGTGTGTGTATGCATGTGAGGGTGTATGTGTGTGCGTGTGCACATGGAGTACACATGCCCCATGCCCTGAGAGTGCATATGTGTGCACATGTGTATATGCATGTGAGGGTGCATGTGTGCACGTGTGCACATGGAGTACACATGCCAAACCCCGTGAGAGTGCATATGTGTGCACCTGTGTGTATGCTAGGGTCTAATGGAAATGTTACTGGCGCCCGCTCGAGCAAATCGATGAATAACGGATTCAAGTGATCAAGTGTGTATGCACGTGAGGGTGCATGTGTGTGCATGTGCATGCTGAGTACAGATGCCCCATGCCCTGAGAGTGCATATGTGTGATTGTGCGTTTGAGAGTGTGCATGCGTGTGTGACGCAGCATCACGTGTCCTCACGCCCTGCCCGACTGTTTTTCCCGACCCTGCGGATCAGTGGCTGAAGAATGGGTGATAGGTGACTGCGAAGGTGGTTTCCTGTGAGAATGTTGGGTTTCAGGAGCTGGGCCATGTTTCTGGACCCAACTAGCCTCCGCTCACCTGACAGCGGCGTCCCCGCTGCTCTCCCGAAGCCCTGCTCTTTTCGTGTGCTGTCCTTGCAGGCGCCCGGCGCCGCTGAGCTTCCTGGTGCTGGTGACGGGCTGCACGTCGGTGGGCGCGTCCCCGAGGCCGAGATCTACAAGGTCACGGCCACCGACTTCTTCCCGCTCCAGGGCGGCGGCGGGAGGACGAGCGCCTGGCGGCCCTGAGGAAGATCCTCAACTCGGGCGTCTTCTACTTCGCGTGGCCCAACGAAGGCTCGAGCTTCGACCTGGCGGTGCGCCCAGAAGCAGGGGGATGGCGCGGGCGAGTGGGCGGCTCCTTCTTCTGGTGAGTGCGCGGGTCCCGCAAGTCCCCGCAGGTCCCGCAGGGCTCTGCCCCTGCCCACTGCCCGCAGGGCTTTGGTTTTGTTTTTGTCGCTTTTCTTTTTGGGTCTCACCCGGAAATGCTCAGGGGTATCTACTGGCTCTGCACTCCGGAATTTTTATGATTTGAGTAATTTCTCCTGGCTTCCTTATTTTATAATTAACTTTTCTCAAATAGGACCTGGGCCCCCTAGTAGGCGGGGCCCTGGCTCTAATGGGCGGGGCCTTCCATGTCCCTGAGATCTGATTGGCTCATTTCTGCATTTTGGCCCCTCTCTGATTGACTCCTGGGGCGGCCCTTTGCCCTTTCCCCCAGCCCGCGTGTCAGGGGTCCTGTCCTTTGGGGTCCCCAGTGAGGCCTGTGTATCGGGCGTGGGACTGGGGCGCCTGAGCCCCACCTCTGGTTGCAGGAACCAGCTGCTGCACGTGCCGCTGCGGCAGCAGCAGGTGAGCTGCAGTGACTGGCTGCTGAAGGCCATCTGCGGCGTGGTGGCCATCCGCACCGTGTGCGCCCAGCACAGGCAGGCCAAGGCCTGCCTCATCTCCCCGCATCAGCTGCGAGCGCGCGGAGCCGCTTCCCCACTGCGGCGTCAACGACGATGGCCACGTGTCCAACCCGTGGAGACCGAGCAGGTGAGTGCCCGGCGCCAGTGCGGTCACGGGGCCAGGGCGTGCCCTCGCCGTCTGCCTGCAGGCCCCTCCATGTCCCTCTCCGCTGCTGAGACCTCGCGGCGTCGGTGCGGGAGGCGCTAACTCAGCCCCTGACCGCGGCGGTGGCTGTGAAGCTGGCATGGGGCTGGGAGCAAGGGCCGGTGCCAGGGTTCGCTCCTCCACCCGGGAGGCGCCAGGTGCCCGCCGCGGGGACTTGGCTTATCAGCGATGCTCTCCTGGGCTGCTCTCAACCCAGAGAAGCTGCCTCACAGCCGGCTCCTCCTCTTCCTCCCTCCTCCTCCTCTTCCTCCTGCTCCTCCTCCACCTCCTCTTCCCTCCTGCTCCTCCCTTCCTCCTCTCCCTCTCCTCTTTTCTGCTCCTCCTGCTGTTTCTCCTCCTCCTCCTCCTCTTCCTCCTGCTCTTCCTCCTCTTCCTCCTGCTCCTTTTCCTTCTCCTCCTCCTCTTCTTCCTCCTGTTCCTCCTGTTCCTCCTCCTTCTACTCCTCCTCTTCCTCCTGCTCCTCCTCCTCTCCCCCTCCTTCTCCTCCTCCTCTTCTTCCTGCTGCTCCTCCTCCTGCTCCTCCTCTCCCTCCTCCTTTTCCTCTTCCTGTTCTTCCTCCTCTTCCTCCTCATTCTTCCCCCTTTTCCTCTTGCTCCTCCTTCTCTCCTCATCTTCTTCCTCCACCTCCTCCTCCTCTTCCTCCTCCTCTTCTTTCTTTTCCTCATTCTCTTATTCCCCCTCTCCCTCCTCCCCTCATCACCTCCCTCCCTCCTCTTCCTCTCCTCCCTCCTCCCTCCAACCTCTTCTTCCTGGTCATCCTCCTTTTCCACTTTCTCCTCCTCCCCCTCCTCAGGGGAGAGGACCAGACTAGTTTTGGGGCCATAACCAGTACCCCTCAATGTGGTGGAGTCAGTGGGCAGGCGGGAACCCACCCAGGTGCCGTCTGCAAAGGTGCTGCCAGCTCAGCCACCTCTGAGCCTCTCTGGAGGTCCGGCTGTCTCTGGGCTCAGGGGCTGTGACCTCCGAGTCACCCTCTTTGCCCCCCCCAGGTTCCCCTTTCCAGAAGGACTCAGTCATTTGAGGTGCAGGACGCCTCCCTCCTTTGCTCTGCAGCAACCCTAACAGGCCACGTTCCAAGGTGCTGGGGGACTCAGAGCTTCTGGGGAGATGCCGCTTGGGTCAGTCTGAGCACGCTCAGTCAGTGTCTGAGCGAGTGCCCATGTCCTGTGACAAATCCCTCCTCCGGGACAAATGTCCAGCTGGGAGCCTGAGCCCTGTACCTGGGGCTGAGGGGTCGCCGCCCTGGCTCCCAGGACTGGCCATACCATGGGACTGAGTCGCGGCCTACGCCACACGCCATCCTCACGGGCTGCTCACAGACACGAGCCCTGGGCCAGTGGAGCCCCATCTGCTGTGCCAGAGACAGAGATTCCACAGGCCTGCTGCGTTCCAGGCTGTGACCTCGCGCCCAGGGGTCCCCCAGAGCAGCAGCTCACCTGTCTCAGCAGCACACAGGGGTCCCCAGAGCAGCGGCTCACCTGTCTCAGGAGCGCCCAGGGGTCCCCCAGAGCAGCGGCTCACCTGTCTCAGCAGCACACAGGGGTCCCCCAGAGCAGCGGCTCACCTGTCTCAGCAGCACACAGGGGTCCCCCAGAGCAGCGGCTCACCTGTCTCAGGAGCACCCAGGGCCCCCAGAGCAGCGGCTCACCTGTCTCAGGAGCGCCCAGGGGTCCCCCAGAGCAGCGGCTCACCTGTCTCAGCAGCACCCAGGGGCCCCAGAGCAGCGGCTCACCTGTCTCAGCAGCGCCCAGGGGTCCCCCAGAGCAGCGGCTCACCTGTCTCAGCAGCACCCAGGGGCCCCCAGAGCAGCAGCTCACCTGTCTCAGGAGCACCCAGGGCCCCCAGAGCAGCGGCTCACCTGTCTCAGCAGCGCCCAGGGGCCCCCAGAGCAGCGGCTCACCTGTCTCAGCAGCGCCCAGGGGTCCCCCAGAGCAGCGGCTCAGGAGTGCTCAGACCCAGCCTTCCTTTGGGGGTTCATTAAAGGACCTGCCTGCAGGCCGAGCCCCAGGACTCCCTGGCTTCTGACATGACTCTCCCCCTCTGATCCCGCTTCTTCCCGCCCCCTGTTCTGACCCTCGCCACTGTGCTGACTGCCCAGAGAAGAGGACCTGCACTGTATGCCGTGGCCATCTCTCACTGGCTGGGGAAACTGAGTCTGGAAGTAGCCCGAGGAAGGGGCAGTCTTGGGAGTCGGGCCCAGGCCATCTTGGCCCAGCACCTGCCTCTCCCCCCAGGGCCTGGGGGGCCTATGTTCCAGGCACATATGCAGAGGACACCCCCCCCTCCTCCACACCCCTGGGCCCAAACCATGCTCTGTGCCAGGAGGGAAAAGAAACCCAGCCCTGGTCTCTGCCAGCCGGGTCAGGCTGCCCCCTGGGCCCTGCAGGTTGGCTGCACCGGGCGGGACTCTTTCCTGCTGGCAGAGGGCAGCGGCAGCTCCTCCCTCCTTCCTCAGGGTCCTGCAGCCCTGGCCTCCCCCTCTGAGAGGGCCTGGAAAGGGCGGGTGTCCCTGTGCTGGAGCTGACCCTGCTCTGCCCTGTCTTCCACGCAGCTGGTGGCTCTGTTGTCACCCAGCCGGGCTGGGAGGCGTCAGATTTCCCAGCAGCCCCGGTCCTGCACGGCCACACGAGCCGCCACTTCTGTTTCCCTTCGTAGAAGGAGCCAAGGGGACGTGCGTCCCCCCCACGGAGCCCTCAGCCCGGAGCTCGTCCCCTCTGGAGATGTGATGTTGCTGCTCTTGGCAGAACGATACCAGGCCTGAAACGCCTCCTGCCCGCTTCTGCCCGGGTGATCTGAGCCTGGCGTCTGACCTACATGCTGCTGAGCGCCGGAAAGGCTGGCCGGGGTCGAGTTACCCAGATAAAGGGCAGGACAGCTGAGCCGCCGCGTGATGCCCGCGGCCGCCGTCCTCTTCTTGACTTGGGGTCGAGGTGTTGGCACATTCCGGGAGGGGGTCGGGTCTTTCAGTGCGACTCAGTGCCGGTGCCATGCCCGTGGTTGCTATGGAAACTGTGGTGTGGGCGGCGTGTTCAGGAACACGGAGGCCAACGCCGAGACCAAACCCAGGCTCCAGTTGAGTTTCGGCTGGTGCTGTGAGAGCCGAGCGCCCCTGTGTCCTCTGCATCTCTCCCCGCCCTGCATCGCTGCTGGCTCCCAGGAGCCCTCGTCCAAGTCCAACCATGCTGGCTCTCGTTCTTGACAAGGGCTGAGGAGGGGCTCGTGGCCTCTCAGGGAGCTGAGCGGGGCCCACATTTCCCCCAACAGCACCCCTGGGGGAAACTGGTCAACAGCCAACAGACCTGGGCCCTGGACAAGCCCCGCAAGGGACAGAGCGGAGGGCGCGGAAGGCCAGTGGCCACCCCTTATCCCGTGGTGTCGGATCTCAGGCGGCCGGATCCGGTTACCCGGGCCCAGTACGGTCGGTTTCATTGAAGAATACTCTCTCTCTCTCTCTCTCTGTCTCTCTGTCTCTCTCTCTCTCCGGTGCAGACCATTTACATGGATGATGGAGTATCATCCTTTGTCCAGATCCGAGGCTCCGTTCCATTGTTTTGGGAGCAGCCGGGACTCCAGGTATGTGTCCCCCGTGTGAGTCCCCCGCTGCCCTTGCGCCTTCAGCGGACACAGCCAGCCTTCATTGCTTTTAACTCCTCTTCCTCCTTGGCACCATTGTGGGTCATCCCCGTGCCCAGCTGTGTGGAGCCACCCTGGCGCTGGCACATGTGTCTGTGTGTGGCCTCACTGGTGTCCGTGTGATGTGGCGAGAGCGGCGGCCTGCTGAGAGACCCACTGGGCTGACCCACGACTCAGGTCCCCACCCTGAGCTCAAGCGCTGTGTGTGCAGAGTCCGCCTGCCTGGCGCTGGGGCGTTTGGGTGCGGGGTGGGGGATGGGCCACACAGCAGGAACAGGGTTTGGAGGTGCCTGTGCAGTTTTCCCAGCATTTTTAAAAATAAACCTCATGGTCTCCAACGGGGCCTGGGCGGTGCCAGAGGTATTTGGGCCTCTGGCCTGGGAAGGCTCAGTGCTGGTTCCAAGGACAAACACGTTGGTCATCAGAGGGCAGTCCGAGAGGGAGCCGGTCTGGGCGTGTGGGCCCCCATTCCTCCAGCCCATGTCCTCTCTCCTCCTTGGCCCGTGAGCTCGGAAGACCCATCTTCCGCCTCGTCTTGCAGGGGCTGTGCGGGGAGGATTCGGGCGGATCAGAGGAATCATTTTGCCACTTCTTGACTTGGCATGGCTGGGTCTTCTCAGCCCTTGACCTGACCCCATCTGCAAGGGACAGTTTGTCTGCTGTGGCCAGGCATGCCGACAACTGGGTCAGCTCTGGAGGGACACGGAGGCTGAGGGGCCTCTTGGGGCTCTGGTTGGGGGCCAGCAGGTTTGTTAGCACTCAGTTTTGTTAGCAAGGGACTGCGGGGCCGGAGCCATAGCACAGCAGGGAGGGTATTTGCCTTGCGAGGCCGACCTGGGTTTGATCCCGGTATCCCATATCGTCCCCTGAGCACCGCCAGGAATAATTCCTGAGTGCAGAGCCAGGAGTAACCCCTGAGCATCGCTGGTTATGAGCCAAAACTTCATTTTTGACAGAAAGAGAAAGAGAAGAGAGAGAGAGAGAGAGAGAGAGAGAGAGACTGGCTGGGTCCTAGCCACCCTGGCTGGAATCACTTGTTCTTCCACTATCCTCTGTAGTGACTCCTGTGTAATTGACAGGTAACTGACATGTAACTGACAAGTAACCGCATGTAACTGACAGGTAACTGACATGTAACTGACAGGTAACCGCATGTAACTGACAGGTAACTGACATGTAACTGACAGGTAACTGCATGTAACTGACAGGTAACTGACATGTAACTGACAGGTAACCGCATGTAACTGACAGGTAACTGACAAGTAACCGCATGTAACTGACAGGTAACTGACATGTAACTGACAGGTAACCGCATGTAACTGACAGGTAACTGACATGTAACTGACAGGTAACTGACATGTAACTGACAGGTAACTGACATGTAACTGACAGGTAACTGACATGTAACTGACAGGTAACCGCATGTAACTGACAGGTAACTGACATGTAACTGACAGGTAACCGCATGTAACTGACAGGTAACTGACATGTAACTGACAGGTAACTGACATGTAACTGATAGGTAACCGCATGTAACTGACAGGTAACTGACAGGCCTAACTAGGCTCCCAGTTGGAGAGTCTGTTGGTCATTTGTGTCCCATCTGCATCTAGTTCAGAGCCTTTTCCTCCTGCTTAAAAATCCCAGTCCTGGGCCGGAGGCGATAGTGCAGCAGGGAGGGCGCTTGCCTTACACGGCCAACCCAGCTTCAATCCCGGCATCCCATATGGTCCCCCGAGTACCGCCAGGAGTAATTCCAGTGCAGAGCCCAGAGTAAACCTGAGTCTCCTGGGTATGACCCAAAAAGCAAAAACAACACCACCAAAGTCCCGCTTCCATCCTTAGGCCCTGCCCCTCCCTCCTCCTCTCCCTCCTCCCTGAACCCCAACACTCTTCTGCTTCCTGCCTCTGTTGTCCAGTAATGGGGACACTAAAGGGACACAGCTCGGTCCCCTTTAGTGTTTAGATGGAGGAGCTGCAGGGGCGAGCAGAGCAGGGACAGGGGACCTGCAGCGTGTGTAAAAAGTGCTGCGGACGCCAGGCCCTGGGGAAGAGCCCGCTGCAGCCCGAGCACTGAGGCAGGAATCTCTGGGCTTGCTCCACGCCCTTTCCCCACTCCGGGTCCTGGGCCCACTAAGTGCTGGTTTCTCCTGCCTGCAGGGTAGAGCCTGTTCTTCAGACCTGGAGTGCGGCAGGGGTCCCCCGATTCTCTGCTTCCGTCCCAGGGGTGGGAGGGCCCTGATTCTCTGCTTCCGTCCCGGGGTGGGAGGGCCCTGATTCTCTGCTTCGGCTCTGCTTTTCTCCAGGAACTTTCGGCCTGGCATTCTCTCTCCTTTCTCAGACTGTCCTCGATAAGCAAAATTATGCTCCAGACAGGCCCTTCATGGGACAGCGTGGCAGGGCCAATGGCCGGGACAGTGTCCATGTGAGAGGGACAGAGTCGGAGGACCTGGGGGGCCACCAGTCTTCTGCTGCCGTCACACCCTGTGGCACCTAACACTTTTCCGGAGGCTCGTTGGCTGTTTCCAAATAAGCCGAGCGCTGTCATGTTGGGACCAGAGAGCCGAGACAGTGGGGAGGGCACTTGCCTTGTCCACGGCTGACTTGGCTCTGGTCCCGGGCTGCATCGTGATCCCTGAGCACAGAGCCCCGGCGCCGCCAGTGTGGCCCCGGCAAGCAAAAGGCTGTCACGCTCATTTGGCCTGCCGGGTCTGCTCACCCAATGCCGTCCACTGCCGTGTCCCGTCAGCCCCGCTAGACCTCAGGGAGCCGAGGCGTGGTTCCGTGTGGTTCCCTCCCCTTCGGAGCGTTCCCTTGCATCTTAGCCGGGATAAGAAATGGCAGAGATTTGGGGGTGACTTGCTGGTGTTGGAGGTTGCCCCTCTGCAATCCTTTTTGGGGGCCACTCCGGGGAGTTAATCGGAGCCCTGTGGGGCGGGGGTGCTGGCAGACTTGGGAGAGGATCAACCTCCCGTCCGGCTCTCCCAGACATCTTCATCCCGTTCCAGCACCCGCGTACCTTGAACATCTTTCCCTGTAAATAGGTTTACAGGCAGTTTATAAATAGCCTCATGGAAATTCACCCTCCGCTTTGATTGCTGTCTCCGTTCCTTACCAAGTTTATTTTTTGTCTGCTGTTCGCCCGGTGAGGGCTTTGGCTCCCCTCTCATAAGGCTCTCGCACCCCCCCACGCCCCCCCACCTCCCCACCGCCACCAGGCCTCTCTGCAGATGGCCCGTTCCTGCAAAGGTGAGTCCCGAGTTTGGTGCTTCCTGTGACTAAGCACCCGGGGAGGCAAGTCCCGCTGTTCCCACTCGGCCTGCGTCCGCCTCCTCCCTGTTTACTTGGGTACGGCGTGTGCTGGCTGGTGGGGCAGCGCTTCTCTGGGCTCCTAGAAGGACGTGAAGTGGCTGGTCACGCAGCTGTTGCAAGACTGACAAAGCAGTGGTTGGAGCAGCGGCAGAGGCCTCCGTGGCGCTGTACCCACCCGCTGAGCAGCTCCCAGGCATCCAAGCCCTTTGCTCCCCGCCCTGACGGCCGCACAGGAGGAAACCGCAGGGGCAGCTGGCCGAGGGGTTCAGTGCGTCCTCTCTGCCCCTCACGGGGCCTGTACTGCACAGCTGCCTGCCCTGTCTCAAGGAGCTTCCAGTGGTCACAGGCTATTGCCTTTGTGCGGCCTGCGCCGTTAGCACCAGGCAGAGGATTCTGGGCTGAGGTAGGAAGTGAGCGGGCGCTGGACACTGGCAGGACAGGAAATGTGGTTGAAGACAGATAAATGGCACCTGGCCAGAGGCAGCGATGGCCCCGAGTACAGGGGCCACGTGGGTCTCTGCGTCCTTCGGGCCAAAGGCTTCCATCCTCTGTCCACCCGTTGGGACACAAGGACCAGCATCCAGGAAGTCCTGCTCCCCTGCCCACCCCCTGTGCTGCTCGTTAGTCCACTGAGGTCTGTGGCCATGGTTAACCCTGACCACGGATGGGCCCAGGCCTTGGGGCGGAGCAAGGACAGGGCGGGCAATGCCGCGACAGCAGAGGAAGGCGGGACCACCTCGTGCTCCCAGCCCAAGTTTGCTCACATCAGAACAAGCTGTGCCCGGAGCAGGCCAGCCTGGCTGTGTGTGCTGTGGGCACGGGCCCCTCACCGCACCAGTGGAGGCAAACGGGCTGCTCTGGGCGGCACTACTGACCCCTTTCCCGGCCAGAAGGCGCAGGTTTGCCTGGCAGCATTGTGGGGGTGTCCAGTCTCGCATCCCGGCTGAGGGGGACTCCAGGTCTTGCTCCATTCTCGCTGGCCCTCCATCCAAGCAGCCTGCCGGGAGGCCGATGCTGCCTCCCTGCCATGCGTCTTATACTCTATTATTTATTGCCACCGTGGGGAGAGCCAGGCTGGCTCCCAAGCTGATCCCAGCCAGCTGGAGGCCCTGGCAGCCTTGCCTGGGGTGGGTGGACGCAGGGGTGAGAGGACATGGGGGGCTCTTAGGACGCTGCAGGCTGGGCCTGACTGTCCCCCTGCCTGCTCCCTGAGGCTCTGTTGGCTGCCTACGGGCTGGTGCTGGCCAGTAACTGGCCAGGTGTCCCGGGTCTAGGGGTAGAGGGTGACTCAGAACAGCTGCAGCATCATTCCAGGCTCAGGGGCCAGCAGAGCTTCAGCAGCCCTGCACACGTTCCCGGGGGCACTCGGTGGCCTCGGGGCTGACGTGACCCCAGGGGCGGGCCTCGGGGCTGACGTGACCCCAGGGCGGGCCTCGGGGCTGACGTGACCCCAGGGCGGGCCTCGGGGCTGACGTGACCCCAGGGCGGGCCTCGGGGCTGGCGTGATCCCAGGGCGGGCCTCGGGGCTGGCGTGACCCCAGGGCTGCGCCTTGGGGCTGGCGTGACCCCAGGGCCGGGCCTCGAGGCTGATGTGACCCCAGGGGCGGGCCTCGGGGCTGACGTGATCCCAGGGCGGGCCTCGGGGCTGGCGTGACCCCAGGGCTGCGCCTTAGGGCTGGCGTGACCCCAGGGCCGGGCCTCGGGGCTGACGTGACCCCAGGGCGGGCCTGGGGCTGGCGTGATCCCAGGGCGGGCCTCGGGGCTGACGTGACCCCAGGGCTGCGCCTTGGGGCTGGCGTGACCCCAGGGCCGGGCCTCGAGCTGATGTGACCCCAGGGGCGGGCCTCGGGGCTGGCGTGATCCCAGGGGCGGGCCTCGGGGCTGGCGTGACCCCAGGGCTGCGCCTTAGGGCTGGCGTGACCCCAGGGCCGGGCCTCGGGGCTGGCGTGACCCCAGGGCGGGCCTCGGGCTGACGTGATCCCAGGGCGGGCCTCGGGGCTGGCGTGACCCCAGGGCTGCGCCTTAGGGCTGGCGTGACCCCAGGGCCGGGCCTCGGAGCTGATGTGACCCCAGGGCGGGCCTCGGGGCTGGCGTGATCCCAGGGTGGGCCTCGGGGCTGGCGTGACCCCAGGGCTGCGCCTTAGGGCTGGCGTGACCCCAGGGCCGGGCCTCGGGGCTGGCGTGACCCCAGGGCCGGGACTTGGGCCCTTGGCAGAGGGGGCACGTGGCGTCGGGAGGCAGAATAGGGCTGGAGGCAGAAGGGGCAGGGGAACGGATACACCTCAGTCCCACGGGCCACAGTGTGAAGACCTGAAGGGCTGTGCAGGGGCCCAAACCCCCTCACTGTCATGGCTTCTGCGCGCCCTTTGGGGTGCTGGCTTCTTCTTCTTTTTTTTTTTTTGCTCTTTTGGGTCACACCTGGCGATGCTCAGGGGCTCTGTGCTCAGGAATCACTCCTGGCAGTGCTCGGGGACCATATTTGATGCGGGGGATTGAACCTAGCTCAGCTGCAAGCAAGGCAAGCGCCCTCCCCACTGTGCTCCGGCCCCAGGGGTGCTGCTTCTGAGTGAGCGGGAGCTGACTGCAGCTGCCTCTTCGGGGGGGCGCCCGTGTGTGTGTGTGTGTGTGTGCCCATGTGTGTGTGCCTGTCTGTGTGTGTGCTGTGTGTGTGTGCCGATGTGTGTGTCTGTCCATGTGTGCCTGTCTGTGTGTGCCCGTGTGTGTGTGCCTGTCTGTGTGTGTGCCCGTGTGTGTGTGTGCCCGTGTGTGTGTCTGTCCATGTGTGTGCCTGTCTGTGTGTGCCCGTGTGTGTGTGCCTGTCTGTGTGTGTGCCCGTGTGTGTCTGTCTGTGTGTGTGCCTATCTGTGTGTGCTTGTCTGTGTGTGTGCCCATGTGTGTGTCCCTGCGTATGTGTGTGTGCGGCCGTGTGTGTGTGCGCACCCATGTGTGTCTGCCCATGTGTGTGCCCATGTGTGTGTGCCCGTCTGTGTGTGTGCCCGTCTGTGTGCCTGCGTGTGTATGCCCATGTGTGTGCCTGTCTGTGTGTGTGCCTGTGTGTGTGTGCCCGTGTGTGTGCCTGCGTGTATGTGTGTGTCGCGCCATGAGTGTGTGTGTATGTGTGTATGTGTGTGTGCATGTTGCCCTGTGTGTGTCCATGCCTGGGTGAGACCCACAGCCCGGGTGCAGCAGCCACTAGCCCGGAAGGACCATCAAGGGCTCTCATCACACGGTGGACCCTGAGCGCTTCCCTGACAACGCTGGGCCCACAGCCAGGTGGCGACCCTAGGAGGGCCCAGCATTCTCTGCGTCCCTGTCTGCCACCCTCACGCCTGTGGTGGAGCCCATCTCTAGACTGGCCACACCCCATGGTGTGACAGGGACGATGGACGCCGCAGCCCCTGTGCTCGGCCTACCCTGCAGGGCTGCCCAGGAATGTCTCAGCCGCGCTCCTCACCTCCATCGCTGTGATTTATGTTCTTGCACTACATTCAGGCGTGAGCCACCGGTGGTACACACCAGCGTTTAACGTGTAGAACAGAATGTTGCTTGTTGCGGACCTCCTGGTGTTGCATTGGGGATGGGGTGTGGGTCCGCGCGCAGGTCACAATCCTGCCTGATGGCCACCGCCTTCTCCCGGGGTGTCCTGTCCCGCAGCTCACACTGCCCACGGACCTGCACTGCTGCAGGTGACTTCCAGGGGACGGCCTGGGCGGGGGTGCTGGTCCTTGACCACTCTCGGAGGCCTTTCAGACCTTTGCAGGCCCCGGGCATTTGCCAGTGTTTGCCACGTCACCGTCCCCTTCAGGCGGATGGCCATGGGCTCATGTGCTGCGCCCTGGGCTTGGTTCCTACCATCTCCCACGCCGCTCTCCTGGCGGGGCACTGACAAGGGAGAGCCCCGTTCTGCCCCGTCCCTGCCTTCACTCACCTGCTCCTCTCCCCCACCTGTCATCCATCATTCACCCATTCCTCACCCGTCTGTCCGTCCAGCTGTCTGCCCTGCATCCCTCTCCCCATCCCTTCAGGATGCAGCTCTCTGTCAGTCTCTCCATACACCCGCCATCCCTTCCTTCCGTTGCCGTCCACCCATCCACCTGCCCATCTCTCTGTCAGTCTATCCATCCACCCCACCACTCCTTCCTTCCATTGCCGTCCACCCATCCACCTGCCCATCTCTCTGTCAGTCTGTCCATCCAGCTGTCCATCCACTCATCCAGCCAGCCAGCCAGCCAGCTCTCATCTGGATTGCTTCCTGGATTCCTTTTGTGTATGCGGGTGTGGGGAGTAGGGGTGGGCCAGTTGGGGGAGGGACGGTCACTCCCAGTAGTGCTCAGAGAGCCCAGTGTCCACTCCCGGTGATACTCAGCAAACTTTGCACCACTTATGGTCTTGCGATGCCTGTAGTAACTTGGGGCCTGGCAGACACAGAGTGCCTACCCAGAGACCCTCTGAGTCCCCCTGCCTGGCCCACACAGATTTCTGTCTTCTTCCTCAGGTTATTAACTGTTGCTCTCTTTATGTAACTCAGTTCTCAGTCTGCCCCAGATTTGCCCAAAGAAAGCGGTGGCAGGCCAGCTCCGTGACAGTGAAGCTGTATGTATTTATGAGCACCACTGTTAACCGGGTCGTTGTAACGAATATATCTGCAACAGCTCTGGTTTGAGGGCAGCCCCGGTCCCTGGGGTAGTGGAGGAAATGGAGAGGGGGCGACTGGGCTGCACCCCTGCATCCTCAAAGCGGTGGAGGCACTGTGTTGGCCTCCGGTCCCCGAGCTGCTTCTTATCTGCAGAGGTTGCAGCTGGCCGGGTGCAGGCCGGGAGGACCCGGTTCATAGTTGCTCCCTCTCTATCTGTGTGTGGGGCCCTGTGGCTGAGTGTGGGTGCCACGTACGGCCGGCAGGAAGTGGGGGCTGGGGTGCCACGGCTCCTGGGCTCAGAGAGCCAGGGCGATTTCCTGCGTCCCTTCTCGTTGCTGCAGGTCGGCTCCCATCATCTGAGGCTCAACCGCGGCCTGGAAGCCAACGCCCCTGCCTTCGACAGGTAGGAGCTTCCCAAGCCGCTGCAGGCGGGCGCGGGAGGGAGGCTGGCGCCAGACTCCAGCCAGCTGTTTGGGCCTTTACACAGAGGAGACTCTGAAAGATGGGATTAGGGGATCCCCCAGAAAGTGCCCACCTGGGGCCCCACCTGCCATTTCCAGCCATCCAGTCAGCACCAGCCCTGAGAACAGCTGTTCACTCTGCAGTGTGGGGCGCAGCCACCCGGCAGTGCTGGGCTCCCCAGGCCTGCACCCAGAAGAGCTCAGGGACGTGTAGTGCCAGAAACCGCACCCTGGCCCGGTACATGCTCAGTAACCGCACCCTGGCCCGGTACATGCTCAGTAACCGCACCCTGGCCCGGTACATGCTCAGTAACCGCACCCTGACCCGTGCGTGCTGGTGGGTGCCCTGACCGCTACATCTGTCCTCCACCCCTAAAAGGTGGGATTTTTGGTGTTATTTTGGGGCCACATTTGGTGGTATTCGGGGCTTGTTTCTGGCTCTGCAGTCAGGGATCACTCCTGGTGAAGCTTGGGGTACTGGGGTCACACTCAGGCTGGCTAGTACAGTCTGGGCACCTGCTTGCTCCACTGTGACTCCAGCCCCCAAGGTGGGCTTTTGACTGCTCGAGGGTTCCCTGAAACTCATGAATCCTTGTCCAGATAATATTTTTTAAAATTTCCCCAAATAGCTAAAATTATGATTAGCTAAATCATCTAACGCTTTATCTTTCCAGTTCTTTCCTTGATAAAGCCTTATCCACTCGTCCTGGATAATAAGGGATATTTGAAATTGTAGGATGCTTGTTGCTTTTTGTGGCTTTGTTCTTCAAGGAGTGCCCTCAAGTTTTAAAATGTCACACAGGGGCCGGAGGCGATAGCCCAGTGGGTAGGGCATTTGCCTTACACCGGCCGGCCTGTGCCAGCCCGGTTCGATCCCTGGCATCCCATATGGTCCCCCGAGCACCGCCAGGAGTAATTCCTGAGTGCAGAGCCAGGAGAAACCCCTGAGCATTGCCAGGTGTGACCCAAAAAGAAAAAAAAAAAAAAAATGTCACACAGTGGCAGGCTTGTAACTCAGTGGCACAGCATTGCCTGGTGTGTGTGTGTGTGGGGGGGCTGTCTGTGGGAGGGGGTGCTCTGGGTTCTGTTTCTGGCACTGCAATCAAATCCACTAAACTCAACTTTAAATAAGTGAGTAAAAAGTGCCAGTGTAGAAAGGCATAAAGACTGGACCCGGCGACAGTACAGCAGGTAGGGTGCTGTCCCGAGCGACAGTACAGCAGGTAGGGGTGCTGTCCCGGCGACAGTACAGCAGGTAGGGTGCTGGACCCGGCGACAGTACAGCAGGTAGGGTGCTGTCCCGGCGACAGTACAGCAGGTAGGGTGCTGTCCCGGCGACAGCAGAGCAGGTAGGGTGCTGGTCCCGAGCAACAGTATAGCAGGTAGGGTGCTGTCGGCGACAGTACAGCAGGTAGGGGTGCTGTCCCGAGCGACAGTACAGCAGGTAGGGTGCTGTCGGCGACAGTACAGCAGGTAGGGTGCTGTCCCGAGCGACAGTACAGCAGGTAGGGTGCTGTCCCGAGCGATAGTATATATAGCAGGTAGGGTGCTGTCGGCGACAGTACAGCAGGTAGGGTGCTGTACCGGGCGACAGAGCAGGTAGGGTGCTGTCCCGAGCGACAGTAGAGCAGGTAGGTGCTGTCCCGGCGACAGTACAGCAGGTAGGGTGCTGTCCCGAGCGACAGTTCAGGTAGGTGCTGTCCCGAGCGACAGTACAGCAGGTAGGGTGCTGTCCCGAGCGACGGTACAGCAGGTAGGGTGCTGTCCCGGCGACAGTACAGCAGGTAGGGTGCTGTCCCGGCGACAGTACAGCAGGTAGGGTGCTGTCCCGAGCGACAGTACAGCAGGTAGGTGCTGTCCCGGCGACAGTACAGCAGGTAGGTGCTGTCCCGAGTGACAGTATAGCAGGTAGGGTGCTGTCCCGGCGACAGTACAGCAGGTAGGGTGCTGTCCCGGCGACAGTACAGCAGGTAGGGTGCTGTCCCGGCGACAGTACAGCAGGTAGGGTGCTGTCGGCGACAGTACAGCAGGTAGGTGCTGTCCCGGCGACAGTACAGCAGGTAGGGTGCTGTCCCGGCGACAGTATAGCAGGTAGGGTGCTGTCCCGAGCGACAGTAGAGCAGGTAGGGTGCTGTCCCGGCGACAGTAGAGCAGGTAGGTGCTGTCCCGGCGACAGTACAGCAGGTAGGGTGCTGTCCCGAGCGACAGTACAGCAGGTAGGGTGCTGTCCCGAGCGACAGTACAGCAGGTAGGGTGCTGTCCCGGCAAGCAACTGGCCTGGGTTCCATCCCTAGCACCCTCAGTGATCCCTGAGCACAGAGCAGGAGTAACCCCTGAGCATCTCTGGTGTGGCCTAAAAACTAAAAAAGCAAAAGAAAAGCATAAAGTGAGACGCGAACATATTCTCGTGGCCGGTTTCCTCCACAAGAGTTCACTGTTTGTGAAGCCGTGTTGTGTTTGTGTGCCGTTCTGGGGGATGTCGGCACGTAGGTAGTTCACTTTTTAAACACAAATCATAACTATTACATAACTTGCTTAAGTAATGCCATTAGCCGTGCTATTAGTAATTCAAATATTTTAATACTCCTTCAAAATATTTGCTTTAAAAATGAAAATTGAATCCTCAGGCCAGAGCGATAGTATAGTAGGTAGGGTGCTGGCGTTGCTCACAGCTGACCGGGTTTTGATCCCCGCCATCCCATATGGTCCCCGAACGCCTGGGTCAGCGTGCAGCGTTGAACTGTAGTTTTCCATCTGTGTTTTCACATCTCACCTCCCCCACCCCGCCACCTTTTTAAACAATGAGGAAGGTAAGGGGCCCTAGGGCAGGCCCACCCGCGTCTGAATCTGATGGAGTTCGTCTCCCTGAAGCCGGGGCTTTGCTTGTACTTTCTCCTTCGAGCCTGGTGTCTGTAGCTCTGAGAAGGAAAGTGCGGGTGGAATTCAAGATGAATCTTGAGAGCGTCCCCGGGGCCTTCTAAAGGTGCTGTCAAGGCAGGGTGCCCAGAGGCGCCTCTGGACAGTCCACCGCAGCCTGCGATGCTGCTCATGGCATGTGAGATGCTCGACCCAGTACTTTTCTGTGGACAGACAGTCGGACGGCTCACTCTCCTGCAGACAGACGGACAGCTTGCTTTCCTGCAGACAGACGGACAGCTTGCTATCCTGCAGACAGACAGCTTGCTATCCTGCAGACAGTTTGCTATCCTGCAGACAGGCGGACAGCTTGCTATCCTGCAGACAGGCGGACAGCTTGTTATCCTGCAGACAGGCGGACAGCTTGCTATCCTGCAGACAGACAGGCGAACAGCCTGTTATCCTGCAGACAGACAGATGGACAGCTTGCTTTCCTGCAGACAGACAGACGGACAGCTTGCTTTCTGACAGTGGGGCAGGTGAGCTGGTTTCCGTGGCCCTGGCGCTTGGCCCTGGCTGCGGTGTCAGCGTGCGCCGGCTCCCTTGCAGGCATATGGTGCTTCTGAAGGAGCAGTACGGAAAGCAAGTGGTCGTGAACCTGCTGGGGAGCAGAGGCGGCGAGGAGGGTCCTCAACAGAGCCTTCAAGGTAAGCGGCCCTGCTGGCGTCTCCGGGACGGGGACTGGAATCTGGGAGGTCCTAGCAGAGCCTTCAAGGTAAGCGGCCCCTGCTGGCGTCTCCGGGACAGGGGCTGGAATCCGGGAGGTCCTAGCAGAGCCTTCAAGGTAAGCGGCCCTGCTGGCGTCTCCGGGACGGGGACTGGGAGCCAGAGAGCAACTGTCTCTCCACGTCCTCCAACTTTGGAGTGCGGGGGCTCCTGCTGCAGAAGGTTGGATGTTTACAAGCCTGTGACTGGAAGGGATGGTTTAGATCCAAGCAAAGTGCCCATCTCCTGCTTGTCCTCTTGGGCACTAGGACACAGACAGCCGGCCTTTCCCAAGCCCACTCAGGTGGACACATGGATCCACAAACCTGCACATGCATGAGAATACAGCGTGCATACAAACAACACAAACGCCAGGCTCTGCACAACCCATGGATTAGAGCAACACTCAAGGGCTGGAGCGACAGCACAGCAGGAGGCGTTGCCTTGCACACAGCCAACCCTAGGTTCAATCCCGGCATCCCATATGGTCCCCTGAGCACAGCCAGGAGTAATTCCCAGCGCAGAGCCAGGGAGTAGCCCCTGAGCATCACTGGGTGTGACTCAAACTGCCAAAAAATAAATACATAAAACTAAAACAACACTCATGCATGCACAGACAATATGATCACATACACAGCATATGTAGGCACAGCACTCACATACAGGCACGCAGCACATCATGCAAGCATCACGAATACATACAAACACAACAGGCACATGTATGTACATGCTCATACAAGTACATGCATACACAGCATGCATTAATTCACAAACATGCGGACATGCACATAGAAGGCACAGACAACATATCTGCATACACAACACGTTTCCTGCACAACATACAAATGCAGCCGTACACACATACAAACAACACACACAAACACAGACTGCAGGTGCATAATACACACATGTGTACATAGCACATGCTCACAAGCTCAACATGGATACACAAGCAACATGCATCCACAAAGGAAACACAGGTGGATACATCAGAATACCCCACCCGCACAAATAACACATGTTTACGTAGAGGCAACACACATGCACACACAAGTAACAAGTATAAACAAAACACACATGAGCTGATACACACACGGGTGTGCTACAGGTGTGCGAACACAAGTACCTTGTGGAGCACCAGCCTGGGTGGGCACCGGTGCCCTGGGTCAGCTCAGCTGCTGGGTCCCTGCCTGCAGCGTGCCCACACACAGCCACTGGGCTGCGGCTCCTGACACCGGGAGGGGAGGAGAAGCCCGGCCGAGCCTGTTCCCTGCCCAGTCCCTGCTGCTGAGCCTGTTCCTGCCCTGTCCCTGCTGCTGAGCCTGTTCCCTGCCCTGTCCCTGCTGCTGAGCCTGTTCCCTGCCCTGTCCCTGCTGCTGAGCCTGTTCCCTGCCCTGTCCCTGCTGCTGAGCCTGTTCCCTGCCCTGTCCCTGCTGCTGAGCCTGTTCCTGCCCTGTCCCTGCTGCTGAGCCTGTTCCCTGCCCAGTCCCTGCTGCTGAGCCTGTTCCTGCCCTGTCCCTGCTGCTGAGCCTGTTCCCTGCCCTGTCCCTGCTGCTGAGCCTGTTCCCTGCCCTGTCCCTGCTGCCGAGCCTGTTCCCTGCCCTGTCCCTGCTGCTGAGCCTGTTCCTGCCCTGTCCCTGCTGCCGAGCCTGTTCCCTGCCCTGTCCCTGCTGCTGAGCCTGTTCCTGCCCTGTCCCTGCTGCCGAGCCTGTTCCCTGCCCTGTCCCTGCTGCTGAGCCTGTTCCCTGCCCTGTCCCTGCTGCTGAGCCTGTTCCCTGCCCTGTCCCTGCTGCCGAGCCTGTTCCCTGCCCTGTCCCTGCTGCTGAGCCTGTTCCCTGCCCTGTCCCTGCTGCTGAGCCTGTTCCCTGCCCTGTCCATGCTGCTGAGCCTGTTCCCTGCCCTGTCCCTGCTGCTGAGCCTGTTCCCTGCCTGTCCATGCTGCTGAGCCTGTTCCTGCCTGTCCATGCTGCTGAGCCTGTTCCCTGCCCTGTCCCTGCTGCTGAGCCTGTTCCCTGCCTGTCCATGCTGCTGAGCCTGTTCCCTGCCCTGTCCCTGCTGCGGTGCCGGCGCGGAGCCCAGCATCTCTGCATGCGGGACCTGAGCTGTGCCGCTGCGCTGAGAGCAGGGCCTGGCTTTGGCTAACTGGGAGCATCACGTCTCCCCTTGTCCGGCTGTCCTGGGACGCCATGTCTCCCTGGCGTGTGACTTGAGGGAGGGGTGCAGGGATAAGTGAGGGAGAGCAAACAGAAGGGCCCGCCTGCCCCACGGTCTGCCCAAGGCCGCAGCGCCCGTGTGCTTGCCGTCTGCTGGGGGAACCTTCCGGAATGAACTTCCTTTCCCCATCACGGTGCCTCTGCTTCAGGGAGAAGGGCCTCTGGGTGAGCGTCCCCTGCGCCCCTGCCCACTGCCTGCTCTGACCACTGCCTCTGGCGGATGGACGTGGAATCCAGTCAGGGGCTTCTTTCACTCTGCTCAGAAAAGGCACATGCTCTGGTCCGGGAGACAGTACGGGTTGAGGGGTGTACGGATCTGCTTGCTTGAGCATGAGTCCCCTCACTCTGCATGTGTCCCCGAGTCCAGCCAGGGAGTGACCCTGAGCAGAGCCAAGAGGAAGCCCTGGGCACTGTCAGGTATGCCCCAAAAGTTAAAAAAAGGGCCGGAGCAATAGTCCAGCGGGTAGGGGGTTTGCTTGCACGCAGCCAACCCGGGTTCGATCCGGGCATCCCATATGGTCCCGAGCACCGCCAGGAGTAATTCCTGAGCAAACAGCCAGGAGTAACCCTGAGCATCCTCGGCGTGACCCAAAACGCAAAAAAAAAAAAAAAAAAAAAAAGAAAGCAAGGCAGAAAAAGGAAGGAATCACATGCTCTGAGCTGACTTCCTGCTGGCCGGCTGGGTTGCCTTGGCCAGACCTGCTTTTCCTGTTGTGTTTGTTGCCCTTAGCAACCAACTGGAAGTAGCTTCCTCCCACCACCTTGCCTCTGTGCTGGCTCCTTATTTAAGGGACTTGGTGTAAAGTACCCAGGAACCTCTTCCCCGGTGTGCCTGAGATAAGGGCCGGCGTGGCCTCAACTCTCATTCTGTGGGGTCCCCAGGCAGTGGGGTCAGGCAGGAGGAAGGTGGGGGTACAGTGAGTGGCGACACGGTGCTGTTCCCGCCCTCAGGCTGCACCCGTAGGGGTCCCGAGACTTCCTGTGGCAGTGTAGGTGACTACACCCCCAGCCAGGTGCATGCTGACCCTGGGGAGCAGCGTGGGTCCTTCCACCTCCGTCAGGGCTCTGCTCTCACAGTCTGACCAGGGCCCAGGCCAGGCAGCCTGTCCATGCCCATCCCTGCCCCTCTGGGGTGCCGGTGTCCCCCTGTGGAAGCACCTCCCAGCTCCCAGCAACACATCCCCGCCCTGGGCAGAGCCGGCTGCATCTCCGCGCACTCCTGCACTGACACTCGGGTGGGGTCATCAAGCAGCCCCTCCCCCATCCTGCAGGGTGAGGGGCAGGAGGGGCAGCACGGGGCCTTTGCCCCTGCAGCCGAGCAGAGCTTGTGAGCCCTGCTTGGTGCTGCTCTGCCGGCTGCCTGACCGGCACAGCCAGACACTCAGTGCCCGAGGAGCAGAGCGCGGAGACCCCTGCAGGGGGTTGTCCGTGGGGCCTCGGGCAGCCTTTCAGCTCAGGCCTCTTCCTCGCCTGTGCTGGGGCTCACCTGGTGCTTGGTGCCTGGCATTTGAAGGCAAGCCCGGGCTCTGCCCTGCCGTGGCCAGTGTCGCGGAGCCCTGCGCCAGCCTGCCTCGGCGCTGCCAACCTCCGCCTCTCCCTTTGCAGAAGTTGCTCTGGGCCTCCTGCCACGCCGGCGACACGCCTATGATCAACTTTGACTTCCATCAGTTCGCCAAAGGCGGGAAGCTCGAAGCTGGAGGGTCTGCTGGGGCCCCAGCTCCAGCTGCACTGCCAAGACTTCGGCGTGTTCGCCAGAGCCGAAGGCCACACCCGTGGTGAGTCAGCGCTCGGGGCGGCTGAGGCCCCAGGAGCTTTCTACAAATGCAGTTCAGGCGTGGGTGTTGCGAGCCGACCACAGGTTTTCTGGCACTTTCTGCTGGAGGGGCCCAGGTCAGAGCATGGGGCCAGAGTGACCGCTGGGGAGGGTCCCTGGGAATGCAGGGGACAGTGGGCTTGCATGGGCTGGTGCCTCTTCCCTCTCAGAGCAGAGGGGAGGAAGCCCCACGGGGGTGGTACCTAGCGGCAGCCGTATTCACACCTGACAGTTTGCTTCCTCCTGCTCCCCGGGACGCTTGGCAGCCCTCACTGGTGACAGTGACAGCTCTGGGTGGCCTGATGCCCCTTCCCAGCTGAGGGAGCAGGGGGTGCTCCACATCTCCCTGAAAGCAGTGTCTTTGTAAGCTGCTGAACCCCCCAATTTTCTCCATCGTGTATTCAGTGATGAGACTTCTGTTAAAGCGGTGTGTACCACCGGTGGCTCACCTTTGATCGTCCCATGGGTGGCACGTGCCACTAGTGGCTCACACTTGGATGTTTCATGGGTGGATATCATGTGTATGGTGTGTGACACCGCTGACTCACCGGGGATGTCCCGTGGATGGTGTGTACCACTGGTGACTCACACCGGATGTCCCGTGGATGGTGTGTACCACTGGTGACTCACACCGGATGTCCCGTGGATGGCGTGTACCACTGGTGACTCACACGGATGTCCCGTGGATGGCGTGTACCACTGGAGACTCACACTGGATGTCCCGTGGATGGCGTGTACCACTGGTGACTCACACGGATGTCCCGTGGATGGCATGTACCACTGGTGACTCACACCCGGATGTCCGTGGATGGCGTGTACCACTGGTGACTCACCCGGATGTCCCGTGGATGGCGTGTACCACTGGTGACTCACACGGATGTCCCGTGGATGGCGTGTACCACTGGTGACTCACACTGGATGTCCCGTGGATGGCGTGTACCACTGGAGACTCACACCGGATGTCCCGTGGATGGCGTGTACCACTGGTGATTCACACTTGACTGTCCCGTGGATGGCGTGCACCTCCTATGGACTTGAAAGTCCTGTGGGTGGAGTGTATTACTGGTGGATCATGGTGTCCCATGGGACAGGCTGTACCAACAGAGATGGTCATTGTTGCCAAAACTCACCTGACACTTGAGTGCTTGAGTTGAGAGCACTGTTGGTGGAGGCGGAGGAGAAGCACAGGCCGTAGCATCAGTTTCGGTGTGGTGGAATGTTTACACGCGGAGACTGAGGCTTGATTCTCAGCTCTGTGCATTCCTGGCACCTCCAGAGGCACTAAGTCCATCAATCCGCACGACAGTCGGCGGGGAGCACACGGGTGTACCGCCCGGGCCTGCTGCCCGGGGAGCACGGGGGCAGTGCTCAGGGGCTGTGGGGGCCTAGGGCCATGCTGCCACCTGGGCCTCTCTGCTGACCCTCGGGCCTGCTCCCCCAAGCTTCCAGAAGGGCACCCTGCGTGTGAACTGCCTGGACTGCCTCGACCGGACCAACGCGGTGCAGAGCTTCATTGCGCTTGAGGTCGGTGCCTCAGCCCTGACTCCCACCAAGCCACCCGGGGCACTTCTCACTGGGGGCGGGCGGGGTGGTGTTCCCGCGCTGGCAGACAAGGATCCCGTCCGAGGGCACACAAGCCCCTGTGTGCCCCCACGCCCACTGCATGGAGAGGCACCCCCAGCCCTCAGCGGTGGGATTCGGGGCTGGTGGAAGGGTGGCGAGTGGGGGTGAGCAGTGAGACCCTCAGCCCCTCGGCTGCCAGGCTGAGGCAGGGCAGGCTGGTCCCTGAGCCCAGTCCCTTCGGCCGCCCCAGGTCCTGCACCTGCAGCTCCAGAGCCTGGGGCTGGACTCCAAGCCCATCGCAGAGCGCTTCGCTGAGGCCTTCAGAGCCATGTGGTGTTGCTGAGCGGGCACAGCCTGAGCAAGATGTTCACGGGCAGCAGGGCCCTGGAGGGCAAGGCCAAGGTGGGTGCTGGCCAGCGGGGGTCTAGGTGGGTGGGTGTGTCTGGTGAGCGTGGCGTGGGTGGGTCCAAGCGCGATGGGGCTATCTGGTGTGCGTGGCGTGGCGGGAAGCAATGTGATAGGGTGGGGTAGGTTTGGTAGTCAGGATATGGGCGGGGCTGGACAGAAAGGTGGGCGGGGCCAGGAGCCAAGGGATTGGGTGGGTGTGTCTGGTGGGTGTGGCTTGGCGGGTCCAAGCAGGATGGGGCGGGTCCAAGCAGGATGGGGCGGGTCCAAGCAGGATGGGGCGGGCCTGGTGGGTGTGGTATGGCTGGTTTGGGGTCAGGAATTGATGTGTATAGGCTGGGGGCAGGTCTGATGGACAGAGCCAGATGCCGTGGGGCGGGGCCAGGACCCGCATCCCACTCGCATACCGCTTGCTCTCACCTCCTGGGCTCGCCTCCTGCAGGTGGGCAAGCTGAAGGGCGGCGCCCGCTCCGTGTCGCGCACCATCCAGTCCAACTTCTTCGATGGGGTGAAGCAGGGAGGCCATCAAGCTGCTCCTGGTGGGGGGCGTGTGCCCTGAGGGGCGCAGCTGACAAGGGCAAGATGCTCCTGGACAACGCGGCCCTGCTGGGTGAGCGGACCCCCCGCACTTCGGCCATCCCGCCCGCTCCTGCCCTACGCTGCCGGGCCGGGCCTGGGTCTCATGGCCCTGCAGCGTGGGGCGGGGGGAAACGAGGTGCATCCCACAGGCTTGGGCGGGGGTCGGGGCGATTTGGCTCTGGGGGGAGAATAATGGCTTTCCCCAGGGGCGAACCCCCTCCCCAACACTGCGGCCCGTGTTCCCTCTTCCTCCTCCCCTCCTCCTAGCATGCTGGGGTGTGGAGGATTCGGCGCTCCTGGCAATATTCACTCTGAACTGGGCTAATAGGGACCCAGGATGCAGAGCTGTCCAGCCCAGCGGCACTGGGGATCCTGGGACCCCTCCGGGCCTTGGGGCTGGGTTAAACCAGGGTCTCTACCTTGTGCTGGGTCTTGTTCCTCTTTTTGTTTGTTTGTTTTTTGCTTTTTGGGTCACACCTAGCGATGCTCAGGGGTTTCTCCTGGCTCTGCACTCAGGAATTACTCCTGGCGGTGCTCGGGGACCATATGGATGCCGGGGATCAAACCTGGGCCGGCACGGCCGGGCCGTGTGCAAGGCAAGCGCCCTACCCGCTGGGCTATTGCTCCGGCCCCAGGTCTTGTTCCTCTTCTGAGCTGAGCTGCTGTCAGCGCTAGTGCCCACCTGAGCTGGCCGGGCAGGGGTCTTGTACCAAGCCTCGATCTCGGCATGGAACCTTCCCTCGCGGCGTTTCATGCTGGAAACACTCCAGATCTCTTCTCTCTCAGCCTACAGGGCTCAGGGCTGACTCCTGGCTCAGACCAGGTGGGCTGCAGGCAAGACAGGCCCCCCTGCCTGCTGTACCATCTCTCCGGCTGACCGGGACCGAGGCTGTTTTTATAGCCAGGCCTTGGTGCTTTTAACTTTTGCCCCACCCACCTTCTAACCTCCAGCAGCCGGGGATCGAACCTGGGTCTGCTGCATGCAAGAAATGCCCTACCCACTGTGCAATCGCTCCGGCCCCTCGTTTCATGTTTGGTTTCTTCGAGATTCTGTGCGTAAGTGAGTCAGTCATTGGGAGATTTTTAAGGCGTCTGAGCCAAGCGGCCTGGAGTGTGAATTCTACTTGTGGGTGGCACTTTGCTACTGCCCTGGTCCATGCTGGAAAGAGCGGAGAGGGGAGAAGGCCACTCACTGCGCGGCAGGCAGGAGAGTGGGCACAGTCCACGCGCTTCGGAGCAGGAATGGCTTGTGCTGCCCGAGTGCCTCAGCGCGGCCGTCGCTCCTCCGTTTCCACGCAGTTGAGTTAGTCCATTTCCGGTTGTAGAGGCGTTCAGAACCGCCCCCTCTGGCCACGTTTCCCGTCCCCACCCACTCAGGGACACAGCTGCACGGGGTGGGGCCCGGGTCTGGGACAGGCATGGTCCAGAGTAGCAGTGTCCCAACGGCAGGATGGACAGGGGGGGAGGTGGAAAGCACTGAAGATGTGGAGACCTTGCCCCCATATTTCTCCCTGGGAGTCGGGCGTTCCCTCACTCCGGAGCAGCTGGGGAGGGTGGGGGTCCAGCCATTCAACCCCTTTATCTTCAGGACTGGCTCCACCCCGCCCGCGTCCCTGGGTCTGCCGGCCTGCCTCCCAGCCCCTCCATTCCCCAGAGCTCCGGGCCACAGTCACCATCGGCTCTCACGGCCGGCACAGAGAGACAGAGGGTGTGAGCAGGGTGGAGCCTCCGTGCCTCTACTGGGGCCTGGCTCCCCCCCACCTGCCCCCTGAACCCTGCCGGGGGTTATGGAGGTTCCCGAATACCCACAATCAGTTGAGCACCGATCTTGGGCTGTTGAACCACGAGCCTCTCCCGCCCCGAAGCCCATGTGTATGGCTTTCTTCATCCCGGAATGCCGTGAGCTGAAATGGGCCCGGCCGAAGAGGAGGTTGCTTTGGTTTGTTTTGGGGCCACACCCGAAGGGCGTTAGGGCCTCAGGCCCCTCCGCAGTCCTGGGGATGCTGCCCACTGCCCGGGGGTCTCGCCAGCCGGGAGAAGTGGGCTCCAGGGCACGGTTTAAGGGAGCACAGAAGCATTTCAAGTTCGGTTTTGGTTTCCGGTGCCTGCCCCACACCGTGGCCCCACCCTGTAGGGACTGCACCCGAGTGGGTGGGGGTCTGGGTGGGGGGGTCGGGGAAGAGACAAACGTGGCAGAGCACAGGGGGTGGGGGGGGCTTCTGAGCGCGCCACAGCGAAAGGAACACCGCCGTGTGGAAGCCTGGCAGTGCTCAGGGGATCACTCCTTCCCTGACTGCGCTCGGGGATCACTCCTGGGGGGCTCAGGGGCGCCCTAGGGAAGCTGGGGATTGAACCTGGGTGGGTGTGCGCAAGGCCACGCCCTCCCCGCTGTGCGCAAAGGCCACACCCTCCCGCTGTGCCGTCTCTCTGCCGCCCCATTTAAAGCTTTTAGCGGCAGTGAGGAAGGAGGTTGTCCTGGGGTACACCGTCCCCTCTGCTGCCGGGGCCTGCGGCTCGCGAGCTTAGTGACCCGCCTGGCTGCGCCCGGGGGCTCAGTGCGGGGAAGGCGCAGGGGTCTGGCCTGTGTTTTTCGATTACGGGCGTCCCCGCCTCCCCCATCGGGCGCAGTGTCCGGCGAGGGCTGCTGTCCGACCGGCCTCCCGCTGCCCTGCAGTGACCCCCGGATCCTGAAAGCCATGTCGGGGCGCCAGGCGGAGTTCACGCACTTCCGGCGCTTGCGCATCGCCATGGGCGCGTGGGCGTGAGCGGCGGGAAGCAATTCGGGCAACCTGCTGGCCACGTCCGAGCTGAGCGACTGGCTGCTGGACACGCCGGCGCTGGCCCAGGCCTCGGAGCCACAGGGTGAGGCCCCACCCCGCCGCCCCCTCCCCACTCCTTCGTCGCTGCTGTCCTTGTGCTGACGGTGTGTCTGCGCCTGCGGCTGTGCAGGGGACCCCCTCGCCCTCGGCGCCGGCGTTCCACTTGCGCAGCTGCTGGGGGCTGCGTCATGCTTGAGGGGCGGCTGCGTGGCGTATGTGGGTGGCTCCGCGGATCCAACTTCCGAGGCCTCACGCTCCCAAGGCCAGGAGCTTTGTGCTGGTGAGCCTTGTGACGCCCGCCCTTAGCTTTCTCCGGGTGTCTGGCGGGTGCTGTGCTTTGCCTTTCTAGACCACGCCCAGCCATTAACCACCGGTGCCCCTCAGAAAGATTCTCTTCCCTGCCCTCTCTGTGCCCTTTGTGGCCTGGGGCAGGGCCTCCGTCGGGGACACTGGCTTCTCGGTGTCTGTGGTGACAGTTCCAGGCACGAGAAGCGGCTGTACAACCTTGGCTGAAGAAATTCCCAAGTTAGGGTCCCCACCATGTGGGGGTCCTCTGCAGGATTTAAGTCAGCATTGGTGGGAGCCCCTGGAAGCATGTGTGGACACAGTGGCCAGTGGCACCAACAGAAGCAGCTGAATTTCCCTTAAGATAGAGCAGGGCCTGGAGGGATAGCCCAGTGGGCCGGGCACTTCGCCTTGCACATGGCCGACCCAGGTTCCGTCGCCAGCATCCCGTAAAGGTCCCTTGAGTTCCTCCAGCTCTCCAGGAGTGATCCCTGAATGCAGAGCCAGGAGTCAGCCCTGAGCATCTCTGGAGGGCTGTTGTGTGTGTGTGTGTGTGTGTGTGCTGCATGTGTGTGTGGGGGAGGGAGGGAGAGAGAGGGAGAAGAGGGGAGAGGTGGGCTCTGGCTTGAAGGCAGAAATGATCTTTGTAATGTGCCATCCAAGTTCAACAGTCTTCATGGCATGAAGCCCCCTGGCCCTGGGCATGGCCCAGGCGGCTAGCGCTGCAGGAAAGAAGGGGGCTGTGGGCTTCCCGGGGCCAGGGCTGGGGTGAGTCTCTGCTTCCCGGTTAGGTAGAGCGGGCTGGAAGGCTCCGGCATCGGGTATCGGGGTATTGGGGTGTGGGGGTGCTGGAGGGACCGAGGCAGAGCCCGGTCAGCCCCGCCCGGCAGGCCCTCTGCTGGCTTCTCCCGGGCTGCGCCCCCCCGAAACACAGGCGCTGAGCCAGGCGGCCAGCCAGCCTCACTCCCGGAAAAGTCCTAAGGGTGCAAGTGTGAGACGGTGTAAGGGGAATTTTCTGGAAGGAAGTGGAGTAGTTCACGGCAGGCAGGGTTTAGGGTTCACAGCCACCCCAGGAGGTGACCCGCATGGGGAGGCCAGTGCCAGGCAGAGGGGTTGGGAGCAGTGACCTGCCAGCCGTCTGGGGCTGAGCTCCCCCTTCCCGCTGCACCCCAGGCGACAGCGACCCGGTCGACATATTTGCTGTGGGCTTCGAGGAGATGGTGGAGCTGAGCGCCGGGGAATATCGTCAACGCCAGGTAAGCAGCCGGTGGCGAGTGGGCGTCGGAGGGGCACCCGCCGTCCTTCCTCGGGGCCCTGGGCCGCTATCCGCCCCTCCCAGGGGCGGCGGCTTTGTTCCCCCTCCGGCAGACCCATGAGCTGCGGCGGGGCGGCGGGGCGAGCTGCCAACCCCGCTCTCTTTGCCAGCACCACCAACCGCAAGATGTGGGGCGAGCAGCTGCAGAAGGCCGTGTCGCGCCTCGCACCTGGTACATCCCCTGACGTCAGCTCAGCTGGTGGGCGTGTGCCTCTACATCTTCGTGCGCCCTCACCATGTCCCCTTCATCAGGTGAGCCGGTTATTGGCGCCTCGAGGGAGAGGACGGGGTTGCCCATCCCGGCTCGGTTCTGCTTCTGCCCTCCTCGCTCTCGTCTGCCGCGAGATTCTGGGAGGATGCAAAGAAGCCCGATGGGGATGAGGCTGATCTGCAGAGCGGCGCCGGGCTGAGCTGGAGCCGGTTAGGGGAGGGCTGCTGTCCCCTGAGGGGGTGGGCACCCCACCCCGCTTTGCCCAGAGGAAGGAGGTTCTTTTTTTTTTTTAATTTTGTTATACTACTGTGAGACACACTGTTGCAAAGCTGCTCATGATGGGTCTCAGCTAGTGTTCCAGCACCCAGCCCTCCACCGCCTTCCAGTATCCCCAGATTCCCTCCCCCTCCCCAGCCTGCCTCTATGATAGGCATTTCTCCTCTTCCTCCTCCTCCTCCTCTTCTTCTCCTCCTCCTCCTCCTCCTCTTCCTCCTCCTACTCCTCTCTCTCTCTAGCTCTCTCTCTGTCTCTTATCTTACAAATTGTGGCTTGCAATACATACTTTCGGGGTTATCATGTATGTCGTCTTACCTATGTTCTATGCTCAGTTCTAGTCTGGCGTTAACATTTCCAACAATTGTTAGTACACTGCCCAGCATCTGACCTCCACTCACTCATGTGAGATTCCAAACATTGACAAGTCATCCTGGTCTGTGTATTGCCTGGCCTAGGATATTGGTCTCATACTATTTGTCTCGCATGTGACAGGACATATTGAGATGTTACTGGTGCCCGCTCGAAGTAAATCAATGATCTACGGGATGTCAAGTGATCAAATGATCAAGTGACTATTTATTTTATATCCTGGAAATGAATGTAGTTATTCTATGTCTGTCCTTTTTCCTTCCGACTAATTTCACTCAACATGATCCTTTCCATGTCCATCATTTATAGGCATATTCGATGACTTCATTTTTCCTAATAAATGCGTAGTATTCCATTGTGTAGATATACCACAGTTTCTTTATCCAGTCCTCTGTTCTCGGGCACTCTGGTTGTTTCCAGATTCTGGCTATTGTGAATAGTGCTGCTGTGAACATAGAAGTGCAAATGGTGTTTCCGCTGTCTGTTTCCCCACCCCCGGGTATATTCCCAGGAGTGGTATGGCTGGGTCAAATGGAAGTTCAACTTCCAGTTTTTGAAGGAATGTCCATATTGTTTTCCAAAAGGGCTGGACCAGTCAACATTCCCACCAACAATGGACGAGTGTCCCCTTTCTCCACGCATCCATTCCAGCACTTGTTGTTCTTGCTCTTTTGGATGTGTGCCTGTCTCTGTGGTGTGAGATGATACCTCATTGTTGTTTTGATTTGCATCTCCCTGATGATTAGTGACGACGAGCATTTTTTCATATGCCTTTTGGCCATTCGAATTTCTTCTTTGTGGAAATTTCTGTTCATTTCTTCTCCCCATTTTTTGATGGGGTTGACTGCTTTTTTCTTATAAAAGCTTACCAGTGCCTGATATATCCTGGATAGTAATCCCTTATCAGATGGGTATTGGGTGAATATTGTTTCCTACTCCGTGGACTGTCTTTGTGTTTTTGTAACTTGGTCATCATTTTTTTTTTCTTTTTGGGTCATACCGGCGATGCTCAGGGGTTACTACTGGCTCTTTGCTTAGGAATTACTCCTGGCGGTGCTCAGGGAGACCATATGGGATGCCAGGGATTGAACCCGGGTCGGCTGCGTGCAAGGCAAATGCCCTACCCACTGGGCTATTGCTCTGGCCCCTTGGTCATCGTTTCTTTTGAGGTGCAGAAGCTTTTTTTAGTTTCATGTGTCCCATATGTTCGTCTTTGCTTCCATTTGCTTTTGTCAGTGGTGTTTCCTTTTTTTTTTTTTTTTTTTTTGCTTTGTGGGTCACACCCTGCAATGCTCAGAGGTTACTCCTGGCTCTGCACTCAGGAATTACTCCTGGTAGTGCTCGGTGGACCACATGGGATGCCAGGGATCGAACCTGGGTCAGCCACATTCCAGGCAAGCTCCTGGCCTATCACTCTGGCCCTTCAGTGGTGTTTCATCTCTGAAGATGCCTTTTGCTTCAGTACCGTGGAGGATTTTGCCTATGTTCCAGAAGGAGGTTCTTGTGGATGTTTCATTGATTGGTTGAAGATTGGGGCCACACCCAACACTGCTCAAGGCTTACTCCTGGCGCTGTGCTCAGGGTCCACTCCTGGTGGGCTTAGGGTATCCTGTGAGATGCTGGGCATCAAAAACTCTAGTCAGCAGGGCAAGCACCCTGCCCTCTGCACTATGGCCCGCCCTT
Source organism: Cryptotis parvus (assembly GCA_021461705.1). NCBI lineage: Eukaryota > Metazoa > Chordata > Mammalia > Eulipotyphla > Soricidae > Cryptotis > Cryptotis parvus. Next base: position 1,953 of record JAJIBD010008597.1, on the reverse strand, counting down.
TGACTTTCCCATGGCCTCTCCCTGGCATTGGCCAGCCTTTCTGAGCAGGCACAGAGTGGACGCTGAGTGGGCCTGCGGCTCTCCAGACAGGCACCAAGTAGACTCACAGCTTTTCCAAGTGGGCACCAAGGAGGCCCAGGGTCTCTCTGGGCAGGCACCGAGCAGGTCCACAGCCTTACTGGGCACACAGCTGGCTGAGGCCCAGCCCCCATTTCTAAGGCTGCAGCCAGCCCGTGGGTGCCCATGGAGGGCAGTACTGCGCTGTGCTCCCAGCCCCGTGGGTCTAGGGACCGTGTTGTGCGGTTCCTGAGGTTCGTCCAATCACAGAGTTCACGTGGTCAGTGTGGGTGGAGGTCAGCATGCACGCAGGGCGTGGCTTGAGGCCAGAGGCCGGAAGGCAGCATGCTGGAGCACCCCTGGCCCTCGTGTGCCCAGCTGCTGCCCGTGCTGTGGCTCTCCTTCCCGCTGGACCAGGGCGCTGCCTGACCCCTGAAGGTTCTGTTTCTGCCCACGTGCTATGGACCTCGTGGCCTCCTGGGTGTGGCAGGAAAGCCCGTGGGTGGGGGCTGGGAGCTGACCCATGCTGCCGTGGGCGGAAAGCAGAGGTGCTCATCACGCGCATTCCGGGGCCTCCGTCGGGGGCTTCTGCCAGGACAGAGCAACGCAGAAGCCTCCAGAGGACGAGGGTCAGGCGGAAGATGAGTGTGGGGGGGTCCCAGGTCCCCATGGCCAGGCCGCTGGAGGTGTGGACACGTGCCGAGCAGCTGAGGAAGGGTCCCGGGCTTCAGGCCTGCTGTGCCCGGCCCTCAGGAACCAGTGGCTGGGCTTGTCCTTGGCGGCCACTGAGACTCAGCCGCCGTGGCTTCTCTTTTCCAGGGAGGTGGCGATCGACACGGTGAAGAGCGGGCATGGGCGGAAAGGCCGGCAACAAAGGGGGGCTGTGGGCATCCGCTTCCTGCTCCACAGCACCAGCTTCTGCTTCGTCTGCAGCCACCTGACGGCCGGGCAGTCGCAGGTGAAGGGGCGGAGCGAAGACTACCGGGAGATCACGCAGAAGCTGAGTTTCCCCTCGGTGAGCCCCTCCGGTCAGTGCCGGTCAGTGTCTGTCAGCGTGGGTCAGTCCAGTCAGCGCCGGTCACCTCTAGTCTGCTCCAGTCAGTTCTGCTCTGTTCTGGTCAGTGCCGGTCGAGTGCCACCAATTAGCGTCTGTCAGTGTGGGTCAGTTCCAGTCAGTGCTGGTCAGGTGCTGGTCACCTCTAGTCTGCTCCAGTCAGAGCCTCGTCGGTTCCTGCCTGCTGTGGTCTGCTCCGGTCAGTGCTGCTCTGTTCTGGTCAGTGCTGGTCAGTGCTTGTCAGCTCTAGTCAACTTTAGTCCGCGCCAGTCAATGCGGGTTAACTCCAGTCTTTTGCGGTCAGCCCCTGACAGCACTGGTCTGCTCAGGTTGGTGCCCGCCAGTTCCATCTACTCCTGTCTGGTGCAGTCAGTCCCGTCAGCCGCTCGGATGGCTGCCTGCCTGCTCGGTCTGCTCTGGTCGGCAGCACGTGTGACTTTCCAGTCTGCTAAGAGGGGCAGGGGGTGTGCTTTGGGGATAGGACCAAAGGATGGTCCTGGCCATCGCTGGGCTGGGATCGGAGGTTTGCCCCTGGGATGTGCGGGCTCCTGTGTGGGGGGGGAGGTTTCCCTCAGCACCGGAGCGTCTGATCTGTGGGGGAATCAGCAGGACAGCACTGCAAGCATCCCTGTGAGCTGGGGTCGGTGAGAGCTACTTCCCTGTGGAGACGCATCCGGGGGCAGTGCTTGGGCCCCAGAGGGCCGGAGCGGGAGGCCACGTCTCCCTGGAAGTCTCCTGGGACTTTGTCCGCGACTGGAGAAAGTGTCATGAGGACCCGGCATGGCGTCCACGAGCCTCTCGGGCCTGGGAGCCCTGACCATCCATCAGTTCTGGTCCTCGGG
>JAJIBD010008596.1:0-123099 GCA_021461705.1 Cryptotis parvus | reverse complement strand
TCTATCACTATCACTATCTTCCGTTGATCATCTATTTGCTAGAGCAGGCACCAGTAATATCTCCCATATGTCCTGTCTCATGCTAGTAGAACCAAAAGGCATCCGCTTGCTCCAGGAACATAAAGAGCCTCAAACCATTATATTAGGTCATGGGAATGACCTAATATAAATGTTACTGGTATTTGGCATATCAACTACAACACGAGAGCTTGCCAGGTTTGTCGTGCAGGTGGCATACTCTTGTAGTCACCTCTAAATAAAGCATTTATTGATGAACTGCCACGGCCTCAAGCGGCCGTAGCGAGCCAGGCTGTGATAGTCTGGTCTGCTGGGTGGAGTTGTGATGAGAGGGAAGTCCAGATGTGGAAAATGGCAGCCCCCAGTGGAATAGGGGGTCGTCTGGCTTTTTGTGAGGCTCTGTTGGGGTGGCAGGCCTGGGCTAGAACCCACCATGCCTCCCGGGTGCCTCATGAGCAGCTGGGCACAGGGAGAGCAAGTAGCAGCTCTGCCCCATGTCTGAGAGTCTCTGGTTCAGCATACCTGGGCGGATAGAAAAAAAAACTGCAGGGTGGGTGTCGATGATCAGGCTGTATAGACTGGTCTGCTGGGTGGAGGTGTGATGAGAAAGAAATCGGATGTGGAAAATGGCGGCCCCCATGGAGTCGGGGGGGCAGGGGTTGTCTGGCTTGTTGTGAGGTTCTGCTGGGGTGGCAGGCCAGGGCTAGAACCTGCCATGCCCCCAGGTGCCTCCATGGCAGCTGGGCACAGGGAGAAAGACGTAGCAGCTCTGCCCCATGTCTGAGAGTCTCTGGTTCAGCTACCTGGGCCAGATTGAAAAAAAAATTTTTTTTAAATCACTTTTTTTAAGTGATTTAAAAATTTATATGTTTTTTTTTTTTTTGGTTTTTGGGTCACACCTGGCTGTGCTCAGAGGTTATTCCTGGCTCTGTCTTAGAGTCACTCCAGGCAGTCTCAGGGACCATCTGGGGTGTTGGGAATTGAACCAAATGCAAGGCAAGCACCCTACCCACTGTACTATTGCTCCAACCCCATAAGCTCTTTTTTTTTTTTTTTTTTTTTGGGTCACACGGTGATGCTCAGGGGTTACTCCTGGCTCTGCACTCAGGAATTACTCCTGGCATTGCTTGGGGGACCATATGGGATACCGGGGATCGAACCAGGGCCAGCATGGGCTGGCCTCCTGCAAGGCAAGCGCCCTACCTGCTGGGCTATCACTCCAGCCCCCACTAAGCTCTTTATATTTTCTAGCAAGTGACATTGATGTGAAAACAACACTTGTGGGTACCCCTAAAACACAAGGGAGGAACAGAATGATCCGAGGGGAGGTTTGTGTAGGAAACCTCCGTGTGCTCCAGGAAAGCTCCATGTGAGGGAGAATCCTGAGAAATTCTCTTTCCGTTGTTTACATTTATGTTCTGTACCAGAATGGAATAAAGCTGAAAAAGGCCTGAAACCTAACAGTGAGCATAAAATCCCAGAGTCTTAAATAGAGATCTCATATCTGATGTGCTGGTTTTTTAGTTCATGTTTTTTGGAAGGCGTGTCACACCAGTGGTGCTTAGGGGCTGCTCCTGGCTCAGTGCTCCAGGGACCATAAGGTGCTGGGAATGGAACCCAGGGCCCCTGCATGCACAGCCTGTGCTCCAGCCCTTTTGAGCCGTCTCCTGGCTCCTATTTGACAATCTTATTCTGCAGCCATACTTACCTAAGCCAGGGACTCTAAAAGGAGGCAAGAGTGGAAATATGGAAGCCAAAATATCGTCCACTTCAGTAAGAAATTAATTCACTGTATCACTGTCACTGCCTTCCCGTATATCCTCGATTTGCTGGAGCAGGCACCAGTAACATCTCAATACGTCCTGTCATATGCGAGAGAGCCCAAGGGCACCATCCCGCTCCAGGAACATAAAGAGCCTCAAACCATTCCATCAGGTCATGGGAATGAGGTCTATAATTGTTACTGGTATTTGGCATGTGAATACGACACGGCTAGCTTGCCAGGCTCTGTAGAACTTAATTAGAAAGGAGAATTCCCTTGACTTAGCAGAATTGTCTTTGAGTCCGCCAGCTCCTGGACATCTAGAAAGTATATTTTCTCAATTGAAAGTATCATGGTGGGTGCCAGAGAGATAGGACAGCAGGTAGGGCACATGCCTTGCAGGTGGTTGACCCGGGACTGCAAATGGTTTCCTAAGCCCTGCCAGGAGTAATCCCCTGAGCATAGAATCACTAGTAACCCCTGGGCACTGCTCTGGACTCTGCATGGATCCGGGACCTTCTCTAGCACTGGACGGCTCCAACCTCAGCTATGCTGTTCCTTGCGAGATTTTGGACCTTCCAAAGGGAAGTTTTGGATGCAGTTGGCATTTGCTCTGCCCTGACCTGAAACAAGCTTCCCACACTGAGCAGCGGCAGAACATTAAACAGACCATGGCAAGACAGGACGACCCCATCTTGCCAGTGCCCACAGGCTGCCCTCAGCTGGGTGGGTCCTGGCAGAATGCCCCACTGGGCTGAAGTTCTTGGGTTTTGCTGCTGGAGATCCGGGGGACGTCACTGTGCACCCAGAACCTGCCCTCACTTGGCTCTTCCTGAGGTCTGGCCTCTGGGGTGTCCCTTCCCTCTTACTTGCCAAGAGGGACCTGTGTAGGGGCACTGTGGCCTCTGGAACCTGCAAGAGAGAGGAGAACCTGGCATTGGGCAGCTCTGCCGTGTGCCCTGAGGAAGTAGGGGGGACCAGGCTAAAGACAGGGAGGGCGCTGCTGCACTGCTGATTTGGAGGACAGGGTTTGGGTCACACCTGGCAGTTCTCTGGGGCTTCTCAAAATCAGTGCTCAAGACTGCTCCTAGCGGTACTCAGGGAACATGCAAAGTGAGCCCCTTAGCTCCGTGAGCATCTCCGCGGCTCTGTATACTTCAAGTTTATACATATCAGAAATGATTAAGGCTAGGGATATAGTCAAGGAATAAAGCACTTGCTTTGTATGTGTGAGGCTCTAGATTTGGTCCTCAATACCTACCTGCTCCCCACCTGCCAGAGCCTGTAATAATTAAACCAGAGAAATACAGTGATGCATTTTGGTCAACTCCCAACTCCATAGATGTCGATGACTCCCCATAGGGCATACCACAGTGTACAGGAGGAGATGGCCTCTAGGTTTGTGTTATTAGCAGCTATGATGTTTTCACAAAGGCAGAATCACAAAGGACTTGTTTCTCAGAAACAGACACATGCTATGTGACACACAAGTCTACAGTAGTTTCAGGCACCGTCCTTTCAGCTGACCAAGTCCCGTGATTTCTCCTGGCCTCAGTATTGTCTTCTAGAAATTGGGAATCCTTTTGGTTTAACCAAGTGGTTAGGATACATGGAAACAGCCTGGTCGGACAGAAAAAAAGGGGAGGATTACAAAATGGACTGACACAGGGTCTTATTCAGAAGCACCTCCCAGTGGCAAGCCAGGGGTCTTCTGTCCTTAGCAATGAGGAGGACCAGCTCTGGTTCTGTACCAGCTCTGAGCCTTCAGGGCTATGTACAGCACCCCTTGTTCTGTGTTCTTTATTAGAAAGACAAAAATAGCTATGGGGGGGAATCCCAAATGAGAAAAAATTAATCATCAACATGTCATTGTAATTGTCTTTGTCTCTTAGGATTAATAAGTCCACGGTCATAAAAAAATAATGCAATAATTTCAGCGTTTAAAACATGGGTGAACCCCAGGTTCCATTCCTGGCATCTCATGGTCCCCTGAGCACTGTGGGGGTGATACCCAAGCACCAATCCAAGAGGATTCCTTGAGCACTGCCAGATGAGGACCCCCAAGCAAAATAACTAAAAAAATGAACGAAATACAGACATGGATATTAATGCAAAGAAGATGGTCTGAGTGTTTCCTTCCAGTTCCTTCAATGAAGATGGTGCATGTGTGGCAGGGCTGAGACACTCGCCCCCTTCAGTGCTAGGCTGGCCTCCAGCAGTCTGCGCAAAGCAGGAAGAAGAGAAGGCTCATGTTCAGCTCTGTATGCCCAGCTTGGGAGCCTGGTTAGGGATCCCTGAGTTTGGTCCCAAATCACCACTTGGAAATATTCTGACTTGATGCAAAATGTATTATCGATTTTCACAGCATCAGCAACAGCAGATTTGGGGCCCACAACTTTTAAAGCATGGATTGGAGTAGCTCCAAGATGCCTCGATCCCTTACAGGGCTCCTGCATTGAGCCTGATATTTCAGCTGACAGTCACTCATCACGGGGGAAGGGCAGACGTCTGAAATCAGAAGACGCAGGATGAGGGAAGAAGATGATATTTCATGAGTATTTGTTTGCACAGTGCTTTGTTTGGAGCTATGACTCTCATCTTGAGAGTGATTGGATTTTTTTTCCCCCTTAAGTTTTTAAACCACCCAGCCCCCTGCCTGTGCTCTCCTCGTGATGCTGGTCCCACTACAGAACAGATGGGCTGGGAGTTGACTTCGCCTCAATCTAAGTACCAGCAGCCCGCCCAGGCTCCCAAATGCAATCAGCAGAACTCAGTGAAAAGCCCACAAAAACGGACTTGTCAAAGGATTTTATCCCTCCCACGAGCAGGATAGCAAAATACTTGCCTGCACATGCAAATTTGCCAAGAATTCTGGGTGTCTCCTAAGCTGGGAGAAAGAGCAGCACAGCCCAGATCCTTGGCCAGTGTTTTCTGAGCACCGGACTAGTTGGGAAGAGGACTTGAACTGCCTTTATTTATTTATTTTTTTTTTTTAATATTTTATTACACCGCCATGTGATATACAATTACAAAGATGTTCATGTTTGGGTTTCCGTCATACAGTGTTCCAGCACCCATCCCTCCACCAGTGCCCATTTCCCAACACCAATGTCCCCACTTCCCTCCCCCTCCCCCCAGCCCGCCTCTATGGCAAATTCTTTATCTCTTCTCTTACACATTGTGGATTGCAATACATACATTCAGAGATCATCATGTATATCTTTTTCCTATATTCAATGCTCAGTTCTAGACTGGTATTATCATTTTTTGACAAATATTAGCACACTGTTCTCTTCTCTGTCCTACCCAACCACTGATTCCCACATGTTTGTGGAAGATTCCACCTTTTTTTTTTATTGAAAGATGCTATGTAGAGCTTTTGGTTCTACAGTGTTCCAACACGCACCCTCCGCCCAAACCCATCTCCCATCACCAATGACCCCACCTCCCTCCCGCTCCCGCACCTCAACCACTTGGCGAGTTCTGTATGTCATTTCTTTCCTCTTTATATCTCCTTCCCAACAAACTTTCCTGCTCTTCGTTGACTGCAATGCATTAAAGACATTACTGTTTCACTATTTTAGTGGACCGCGCGCTTGCGGCGCACCTGGGCTGTCCGAACTGGCTTTGCTCTGTTGATCTGGTCTGAGGCCGTTTGCAGCGTCCGGACAGCAAAAATGGTGGCTAGTGTGGTGGGCGAGTCACATCCGGCTGCTTCCGGGACCCCTCAGAGGCGACGGGCCCCCTCCCAAAACCCATCTGCCCTCCTCGGGGTTCCATGGTCAGCTAGGCCGGCGCGAGCCGCGCCCAGCCTCCCCAGCCTTCCGTGAGGCCCTGTGCTGGCCCGTGGGCAGCTTCGCCGGCAGGGCCACCAGGTCCGACAAGATGGAGGGGGAAGGGACGACCACGCCTCCACTGACGACTTCCCGGTGATTCCCGCCTCTTGGAGCCGCCTACCTGGGCTCGAACTGGCTTTGCTCTGTTGATCTGGTCTGAGGCCGTTTTGCAGCGTCCGGACAGCAAAAATGGTGGCTAGTGTGGTGGGCGAGTCACATCCAGCTGCTTCCGGGACCCCTCAGAGGCGACGGGCCCCACTCCCAAAAACCCATCTGCCCTCCTCGGGGTTCCATGGTCAGCTAGGCCCGGCGCAGGCCGCGCCAGCCTCCCCAGCCTTCCGTGAGGCCCTGTGCTGGCCCGTGGGCAGCTTCGCCGGCAGGGCCACCAGGTCCGACAAGATGGAGGGGGAAGGGGCGACCACGCCTCCACTGACGACTTCCGGTGATTCCCGCCTCTTGGAGCCGCCTACCTGGGCTCGAACTGGCTTTGCTCTGTTGATTGAACTGCCTTTAGATGAAGGGGAGAGGGAGTCTGTCCTTAGGGCCCGGGATGCAGAGCTGGACAGTTCCCTGACCCTGGAGACGGTCACGTGACCCCTCTTTATCCTCCACCCCAGGACATTTTCATCTCCCACACTGACGTTTTGTCTCCATTAAGCAGCCACACTTCATCCTCACCTCCCCACTCCCTCCGGCATCCGCTGTTCCTGCTCCCGGCTCAATGCTGTCAGCCTCTTGGGACCTCATGTAAATGGTACCACGGAGCCTGCGAACAGGACCTCGGGCACCACGTGGTGAGGATTCAGCAACGTCACGGCGTGTGGGAGTTTCTTCTTATCCTTGCAGCTGAGGGAACATAGTCCCAAGAGCTTATGATGGGCAAAGTTAAGATCCCTCCACCATCCCCAGGGCCTTACGACCCTCCGCCATGATTTTATTTATTTTATTATTGAATTGCATATTCTTTTTTTTTTTTGTTCTTTTGGGTCACACCTGGCGATGCTCAGGGGTTTCTCCTGGCTCTGCACTCAGGAATTACTCCTGGTGGTGCTCAGGGGACCATATGGGATGCTGGGGGTTGAACCCAGGTCAGCCGTGTGCAAGGCAAATGCCCTACCCGCTGTGTTATCGCTCTGGCCCCTGCATATTCTTTTAAAATTGAAATTTAATTTTTTGTTTATCTTTTAATTGAATCAGTGAGATATACAGTTACAAAGTTGTTCATACAATGTTCCAACACCCAACCCTTCATCCCTGCTCCAGTACACATTCCCCACTACCAATATCCCCTATTCCCTCCCTCCACACCCTGCCTCTATGGCAGGCACTTCTCTCTCTCTCTCTCTCTGCCATCATGTCTATCCCTGTACCTCCTTTCAGCGCTCAGTTCTTGTCCAGAGTGGTCACCTCCAAGTATTATTGTTATTCTACACCTTGATTATTGTCATTCTAGACTTTCAGCATCTCTTCTGAATTTCAGCATCGCATCCACATTTGTGAGCTCATTTCTGGAGTTGAAGTCCAGAGGGTTGTTTGTATGTTGTTTCCTGAGCTTTGTGTGTTCTGTTTGGCCACTTGCGTCTTTTCTTCTGGACAACTGTCTTTCACGCCCTGCACCTATTTAATGTCACGTTGTGTGTCCTTTTTGTCACTGGGTTGCCATCTCTTATACAGGAGAAAAATGGGTCACAGATTCTCTTTGTCCAAAGACAGATAGTGGCAGAATTCCGCAGAATCTGGGGGTGCCTGTCCCACCCAGGGGCATGGTCCTACTTCACTCCTGATGGAGGTGGGAGCTCTGACCTGCAGTGGACTTCACACAGTGCTGGCCTTTAGGGTCCAATCCCTGATCACAGGTTTTCATTCCCAATTCTCCCTGGGGTCTGGCCCTGCTTTCTTAGGGCGTCAGGAGAAGTCTGGGGTATGCCTTCCCGAAGAACATCTATTTAAGCCCTAATTCCTAGTGGGCTGCTCTTTGAGGAGGGAATTAAAGGCAGGCACACTGGATGGCTAGCTGAGCCACGGCCTCAAGTGGCCACCTGCAAGCCAGGGGAGGCCTTTCCAGGAAACCAACTGTGCTGGAGCCTGCAGTGTAGACATCAAACCTCAGAACTGCTTTCTGTTAATGCCACCCCCCCCAGTGGCACTCTGCTATGACAGGCATAGGAGTGACCGGGTGGAGGAGAAGCCCAGGCGGGTAGGCACAAGTTGACCAGCTGGGTCTCACAGTAGATGAGCCATCTTATAGTTCTGGGGCATCTTTCAGGCTTCAATCTGGAGTCCATATAATCTCCTCTGGCAGGCACAGTTTCCTAAGGTTGAAAATATGCAGCTTAACCAAGCCAGTGGAATTAATCCTCTGAAAAATTATCTTAGGTCTAGAATGACTCTCACCAAAAAGTATACAGGACTCCAGAAACCCAGACAGATGAATAGTAGTACACATATTTTTACCATCTGCATTACATTTATTTTCTACTCTCTCCTTTGTAATCACAGGTTGGGACCTTCCTGTATTTTTCTCCTTTTTTTTTTTTTTTTTTGCTTTTTGGGTCACATCCGGTGATGCTCAAAGGTTACTCCTGGCTCTGCACTCAGGAATTACTCCTGGGGGTGCTCAGGGGACCATATGGGATGCCAGGGATCGAACCTGGGTCAGCCGCATGCAAGCAAACGCCCTACTCGCTGGCTATCACTCCGGCCCTCTCCTGTATATATATATATATATATATATATATATATATATATATATATATTTTTTTTTTTTTTGCTTTTTTGGGTCACACTCGGCGACACTCAGGGGTTACTCCTGGCTCTGCACTCAGGAATTATTCCTGGCGGTGCTTGGGGGACCATATGGGATGTCGGGGATCGAACCTGGGCCGGCACGAACCGGCTGCATGCAAGGCAAATGCCCTACCCACTGGGCTATCGCTCCGGCCCCTTCTCTCCTGTATTTTTTTTTATTCTATATCAGCCTTCCCCATTCCCTGCCACAGATTAACTGCCAGGGCCTGCCCACCTGTTTATGCCTTCTAGAGGCAGAAAAGGGCCAGTGGGATGGGGAGGAAACCCAGAGCAGCTGTGGGTGACTGTTATGGGGTCCTGGCTCTCCCGGACAGGGCCTACATGGGGAGTTGGAATGCCCAGTAGGGGCTGAGGCAGAGCACGGGGCACTGGGGTAGTGGTGGGTTCCACGCTGTGGGCGCCCTTGGGTGGCCTCAGCGCCACTCTCCCAGCGACCAACTTCATCCTTCCAGCATCACCATGTGGTTCCATTTCCCAGTCTCTGTCTTGTCCTTCCTGTCCTAACCTCACCTCACCCAGCCTGTTTCTGTTTTCATCACCTACACCTCAGGAGGCAACGGAAAGGCAAAAACACTTCTTTGGGATCAAAAATTGCCTCTGGGAAGCATCGATTAAGGCCGACACGAAAGGTGTCCCAGGAGGCGTGAAAGACGGTTTTTCTGGAGAGCAGAAGGCGGTTGAGGTAATGGCCAGGTGAGGGGGCCATAATGTCCAAGGGGGAGATGGTCACGAAATTAGCCCTTTCGGATCATGTCCAGTCCTGTGATGTCGGCCACTTCGGTACTTCATATATGTGATGCTTGTCAGCTTCTGGGATGTTGACGACTTGGCTCAGTTTGTATAAGGCATTTCCTCTGCCTCCGTTTCAAAAATGGCTCCACTTATGTCAGCTTTCCGCACTTCTGTGCTATGCAACTATCCATTGCCCTTTCCTAGCTTTGTCTGCTCTCTGGAGATGCTCAGGGGTACAGCCACGGTCCGGGGCCTTCTCTCTGGATCAAGGGCAGCAGTTGACAAACACAGAGACGCATTTGTTTCAGCTTCCCGGGGGCTGGGGGGTGCATTCCCCCTAGTCTTGGGATTTCTAGTCTTGAGTTACATTGACATTAACCACCCTCAAGGCTGTGATAATTTTCTGGGGTGGAGGAACTGGGTGGGATGGGAGTTCTAGCAAGCAGGGCTTCCAAAAGTGGTGGAGTTGGGAATTTGCACTCAGGCACTAAGACCCTGAGTTTAGCCCCTCGCTCCCACAGATCATTCTTCAGTGCTGGTGTGTGTCACTGTCTTCCTGCCGTGTGGCTGAGCCTCCAGTCTCTCCAGAGCTGCGGTCGGTCAGCTCCACATTCCTCCAGGTTGCTTGAAGACATTCACTCTAGTGGGAGTTCCAGAGTGTCTCTAGTATTGAGGCACATTAACAGTGACCTAAAGTTCATAGATTTTCTGTGCCCAGAGGCCCTGCTCACTTTAGCTATTTGTGAGGGTTTTTGGGGGCCATTGCTGGCTGCTCCCCAGAATGTGGGTGTCCTACCTGGCTAAGGCACTGTCATTGGGTCACGTCTGAGCCCAGAAGGACTCAGTTCAGTTCTGGGGAAATTGTTTGAGACAGCTTTGTTATTCTCAGTGGGCAGGATCCCAGCTTAGCACTTCTTTTTGTTTTGTTTTGTTTTTGTTTTGTTTTGTTTTGTTGCTTTTTGGGTCACACCCGGCAATGCTCAGGGGATACTCCTGGCTCTGCACTCAGGAATTACTCCTGGCGGTGCTCGGGGACCATATGGATGCCGGGGATCGAACCCGGGCCGGCAGAGGCCGGCTGCGTGCAAGGCAAACGCCCTACCCGCTGGGCTATCGCTCTGGCCCCCAGCTTAGCACTTCTGAGGCCCCCAAGACTCAGCGTTTGCTTGCAGCCTCCTCTTAGCCTGAGGCATGTCCTGTAGGTGGCGGCCAACTCTGACCTGAAGCCCATCTACTGGTGCAGGTGCTAGGTTGGAGTTTTCTTGTTGCCTATTCAGAAACCATCTTCTTTCTCAGAAGCAACAAATAGTGATTTCCAGGGAAGAATTGTTTTCCCCAAAGACAAGGTTCCTTAGCCTTCCTGGGGACTCAATATGTCCTGCTGTGTCTGGTCATCAGGACCTAAGTAGAAGTGTTGTGTGTTGGGAAGGCTGGCTCAGTGAAAATGTCTTCTTTCCTGTCTTTTGCCTCTTTCATCCATTGGATTATGTGGTGATGGCTTGGACCTCCGGCAGCCACCTTGGAGCAGGAGATGGAAGCCACGTCTCTAAATAGTAATGACATCTGTGTCCCCAGGAACACTGTTGACTCTCCATGTCAATTCTGAACCTTCTGTTCTGGAACTCTTGCATCAAAAAATAAAAATTACCTTCAAGCTTGTTTAAGTTGCAGCTATTATTAAGAAAGAGTTTTCTTAATTCCAGCCACCTGTAACTGAAATTCTCCTAATAAATGGTGCCAACCTCAGCCCAGGGAATGTTCCTGCCTTTAAGTGGTTTTTCTCTTAGGAAATCCAGTCTTAAGCAAACAGAATTCTGCAGGGGAGGGGAAGTCTTCTCCACTGGCATGCCAGACTTGAATCGGCACCCTCTAAATCCCAGTTGGAATCAAACAAGGATCCTCAGAGCCTATGCAAAGTGCTTGTCACGTAGACTCCAGTACTTAGTACTATTTTTATTTTAAAGATATGTTATTGGAACTGGTGAGATAGTACAGTGGGTAGGGTGCTTGCCTTTTGTAGCATGACACGGGTTTGATTCCCAGCATCCTATATGGTCCCCTGAACACTGCCAGGAGTTATTCCTGAGTGCAGAACCAGGAGTAACCCCTGAACATCAACAGGTGGGTGACCCAAAAACCAAAAAAGAAGTCTTATGTGGGGCCGGCAGCATACCCTACAATGTTCAGGGCTATTCCTAGCTTTGTGCTCAGAGTGACCCTTGTAGGTGCTCGGAGGGCATATGTGGTGTTGGAGATTTAACTAGGGTTGGATATGTGCAAGGCAAATGGATTCACCCCATTTCTGTCCTCCTACAGGAGTTTAGAATGTGGTCAAGCATAGCTGTGGGTGCACAGGGCTTCACAGGGGGCGGCCGCTCCTCCTCCAACTGCTCTGTGGGCAATTTCTTCTTCTTCTTCTTCTTCTTCTTCTTCTTCTTCTTCTTCTTCTTCTTCTTCTTCTTCGTCTTCGTCTTCTTCTTCTTCTTCTTCTTCGTCTTCGTCTTCGTCTTCGTCTTCGTCTTCGTCTTCTTCCTTCTTCGTCTTCGTCTTCATCTTGTCAAGTCGTTGTCATCATCTTCATCTTGTCGTCGCTGTCTTCTTTTCCTTCTCCTCCTTTTTTCTTCTTCCTCTTTTTCTTCAAATATTACTTGGAATGTTTTAAAAAATTATTTATTTACTTTTGAATTGAGTCACTGAGATACACAGCTGCAAAGTTGATGATTGGGTTTCAGTCATTCTATGTTCCAACAACTGTCTCCACCAGTGTACATCTCCATCACCCGATGTCCCCAGTAGCCTTCCCCCTCCACCTCTATAGCAGGCCCCTCTCTCTCTTTTTCTCTCTCTCTCACTGCACACACACAATTTGGGCATTATGGTTCACAATATAGATAACATGGGAAACCTCTTGACTGTAACCCAGATGGCTGTTGTGTAGAAAATTCTACAAAGGCAGCTATGAACCAGTTTGTCCTAGAAATCCTGTCCATTCTTTATCCTTGTCTCTTCCCTAGAAGCCTGTGGACAAGACCCCAAGTTCAGAGTACAACTCCCTGGGTCAACAAATTCCTGCTGAGCCGGGGGTGGGCGTTACAAAGGGAGAAGGTGGAGGCCTCTCACCGCGCTGTCTCTATCAAACACGATCCGCAGCTCAGGGCGGCCTGCCAGCACCAGCCATCTGCTCCAACAATGCTTCATTTTGAGGGCTGCCTTGCCCCAAATACCCCCAGGTCTCCTGGTTACCACCCTTAGGACTGACTCACTCCGTCCCATGATGCCCTGAATCCAAGCCTCACTGACGTCCAGCTCCTTGTGACTGTTACACTTGGTTGAGCAGAATGACTTTCCCTTGTTTTGATTTATTTATTCTCTAAGCAGGAAAGTCAGACCTTGTCCAATGGCAGAAATTTGGCTTGGTAAATGAATTCAGTGTCTTGGAAAATGAAATAAAAAATGTTCCAAATGAGTGGTATGAAGCGGCGGAATCAAGAGATGGCCAAAGTGACAGCACAGTGGGTAGGTCGCTTGTGTTGCATGCAGCCGACCCAGGTTCAATCCCCCAGCATCCCATATGATCCCCTAATACCATCAGGTGTAGTTCCTGAGGGCAGAGCCAGGAGTAACCCCTGAGCACCGCCAGGTGTGGGCCTCCAAACCAACAAACATTAACAAAGAGAGATGAGATGGCTTTCCAGGGAGAGACAGTACAGTGGATGGGCACTTGCCTTGTATGAGCCCAACCAGGCTTCAGTCCCCAGCAACACATCCGATCTCTGAGCCCCACCAGCCATCCCTGAGTACAGAGCCAGGAGTAAGCCCCGAGCACTGCTGGGGGTGGCTCCGGGAGACAGCATCTGAGTCTTGATGGCTCCAGCCAGTCTCTCAGTCCTGGGAGGGAGATTGCTTTCCGTTAGTTCTGATCCCATCCTAGTTGGCCCCATGAACCTCTCAAATGTCCCCAGGACCTTGAACACTCCTGCAAGTCAGGCGTTGGTTTCCTTTGTAGAAACCACACACACTGCTTTGAAGAAAAGCAGTGCTCGAAAACCCAAGCGCATTGAAACTGCAGGTGTGTGTGGGCACGGGCGGAGGCCCCTTTTCATAGCTGGGAAGTGAGGAGGCGGGGAGAGCCTGCAGCAGGCTTGGGGGACACGGGGTTCCCTCCATCATTCGAACACTGGCTGCCTGTGAGTGCCATTGAGTCATGAAGGACATGAGGGACACGCTCAGGGTCAACTCCTCCCCTGAGTGTGTGGAGGAGGGAAGCGGAGGAGATGGAAAAGTGGCGGTGCATGGGTGACTGTCCCCAGACCTGGAGGGAGAGCATCCAGCAGGTCGAGGCCAGCAGGGTGGCAAGCGAGGTGGCCGTGACAGGGTCTGGGAAGCGTGCACCAATGTCCTGTGGTCGCAGAGTTTGGAGCCAAGCTTCTTGGGCTGCTTGGCTGGGCCCCGCTCAAGGGCAGGTTCCCTTAACCTTTCCTCTCGGCCTGCTTTTAGTACAACACAGGGATAGTGGCAAGTGCTTGCAGAAAGCCCTGGTGGTTATCTCAACTCAGGAATGTCTGGCGCGGTGTTGGTACAGAGTGGGTGTGTCTCCCCAATGGGCGTGTCTCATGGTGGGTGTGTCTTGTGGTGGGTGTGCCTCATGATGGGATTGTCTTGTGGTGGCCCTGTCTCATGGTGGGCTTGTCTCATAGTGGGTGTGTCTTGTGGTGGGCGTTTCTCACAAGGAGCTTGTCTCATGGTGGTCTTGCCTTGTGAGTGTGCCTCATGATGGGTGTGTCTCGTGGTGGGCGTGTCTTACAATGGGCACGTCTTGTGGTGGGCGTGTCTCATGGTGGGCATGTCTTGTGGTGAGTATGCCTCAAGATGGGCGTGTCTTGCAGTGAGCTGTCTCACAATGGGAGGGTCTCCTGGTGGGCGTGTTTCCTGGGAGGGAGACTGCTTTCCTTTAGCTCTGACCCCATCCTAGTTCGCCCCACGGACGTCTCAAATGCCCCTGGGACCTGGAACCCTCCTGCAAGTCAGGTGTTTGTGTCACAGACAACTTGGTCCCTCCCTTGAGCTAATGGCTCCTTGGCTTCTTCCTCGGGGCTCTTTGGTTCTGTCAGGTATGTGGAAAGTCTTGTCACGAAACCATCCACTGTAGTAGTCTTTATTATTTTCTGGAGTTTCTCCCTAGCAGTGACCAAAGAACCACACCTGGTGTTGGCAAACCCAGTGGGTTGGTTCCACATTTGGGTCCCAAGGGGCCACACCAGGGATGCTGGAAGAGAGGCACTTGGTTCCATGACTCAAATGCATGCAACGCATGTGTTCCTGACCCCTGGGCGGCTCCCTGGCCTACAGTAACAACTGGGAGTGTAGCTCCAACTTGAGACCCTGGTTTTTATTTTTGGCAGGCTCTCCAAAAATTAGAAACGAAGCCTCACAAGAGGTCATGTTGAATTGGGACTGTCGCTGTCTTAATTTCAAAGCCTCTCCCGCCCAGGCTTTTATCACGCACACCTGATCTCTATTAGTCATCAGGACTCCTTGAGGGGCAGCTGATTCCAGTCTTAGGGAGGAGAAAAGGGACCAGAGCACTCATACAGCGGGTAGGGTGCTTGCGTTGCACGTGGCCTACCAGGGTTCAGTCCCAGTATCCCATATAGGCCCCGAGCACTGCTAGAAGTAACCCCTGAGCATCGCTGGGTGTGACACAAAAAGCCAAAAAGATTTTCAAAAAAGGCGGGAAATGTAAGGATGGTCTTCTCTTTGTTGTCAGAAAGGAATTTTCTTTCAAAGATGCCTACACAAACAATCTTAACCTAATAACGTGGCTGACTGAAGCAAGCTCATGAAAGGGCATAAATTCGTGGTACATGAGAGGGAAAATGGGTCTGATGTTGGAGAAAGGCAGTCTAATGACTTGGGGAAGATGGCTAATCAGCTGTGTTTTAGCTCCATTTCAGCAAGGGAGGAGAGCTGATGGCGCTGGGGCTTTTGTCTTTCCGTGTCTCGCTGTTATGAGCGGCGTGCTCTGATAGGTGCAGGGGAGCAAGGGCGTCCTGAGAGCCTGTGTTCATTCCCTTTGAGTGCATGTGGAGAGAAGAAGGGCTGCATTGTGTGAAACTTCTGTTTTTCCCTTTTCTGTGTTTCTTTTTTGTGTTTTGGGCCACACCCAGAGGTGCTCAGGGCTTACCTGGCTATGCACTCAGGGATCACTCTTGGTTCTACACTCAGGGATCACTCCCTGGCTCTACACTCAGGGATCACTCCCTGGCTCTGCACTCAGGGATCACTCCTGGCTCTGCGCTCCCTTCTGCACTCAGGGATCACTCCTGGCTCTGCACTCAGGGATCACTCCTGGCTCTGCACTCAGGGATCACTCCTGGCTCTGCACTCAGGGGATCACTCCTGGCAGGGTTCAGGGAACAGTATGAGGTGCTGGGAACCAAACCCAGGTTGGCGCATCCAAAGCAAGTGTCTTATCCACTGTATTATTATTCCAGACCCTAGACTTCATTTTTTGGAGGCATCTCCTTACTGTTTCCCATAGTGAGAGGATCTTGTAAGAGTAAATAATAAACAGTAGGGTTCTAACATGCAGTAGTAAGTATCGGCAGGAACATGGCACAATACTTATGTGATGTTGTTCCATATCACTGCACTGACAGCCATATTACAGTATATGCATGTACCAAAGTAACCAACTTTGATAACGTTACACATCAAAGTTCACTTCACTTGATCACTTGAATTCCATTATTCATCGACTTGCTTGAGTGGGCCCCAGTAACATTTCCATTGGACCCTATCATGTGCCAATGTAGCCCAATGGCATTGGTTGATTCAGGAATATGAAGAGCCTCAAACCGTTCCTTCAGGGTCTTGACAAAGAATAACATCAAAGTTATTCCGTCAAAACTTACATTTGATTTTTTTTTCAACATTGGGATATTTTCTTTCGGGAGACTTTCAAGATTTAACACATAGCTCATATAACTTCAGCACCTCCTGGTCAGCACCCATGGACTGGAGGATTCTGAGGACTCCTTTCCACCTTGACGTCCAGTGCCCAAGAGTCCAGTGAGAAATCCTGCATTTGAGCATGGAACTCTCTGCTGAGATCTCTGACTGCTCAGCAAGATTGTGCATATGTGTGTGAGCCTCGGTTTCCCCTCAGGGCTCTGCTGTTCTGTTCTGTACCACACAAGGGCAGGCCCTGCAAGCTGACCAGTTGGGAGGGAGGCCGGGCTGCAGGAGGGGAAAGGAAAGCAGGTGATTCCAGCTCCCTGTCCTCGGCCATCTGCTCCTCCCTAGCTCTGGCTGCTGTCCAGCTGCGGCTGCCATGATGCCTGCGTCTTTGAGGGCCCCCCCACCCCTCAATACAGCAGCACCTACTCTTTTGTGATCCTGCCAACCCTAAAAGGTGGCAGCATCTTGCTCTTGTTGCTCATCTCCGGGTTACTTTGCCACCCCCTGTTGGACTGCAGAGCTCTAGAATTAATCCCCTCCCATAAATTCCCTCGGTCATGGAAACCAAGCACAGATTTTTCCAGTTTTCCCAGACAGAAGGAGGTTTTGTCATTGCTCCCAGTTGCAGAAGCAGGAACTGTGAGCAAACCAGCTAATCCCCAAATATGCAGACATGGTAGCAAGGCCAGGAAGGGCCAGTGAGGTCCTGGGTCACATTAGATCCAGGCAGAAGGGCCCCAAAGCTGCCAGCATTGGGCATATGAAGAAGTGAAGAGAAGATCTTTAGAGCTACTCCCAGAACTCAGCAAGATACCTTTGGGTAAGCGTTCACTTGGTTCAATCCTTCATAAAGTCAAAGATGAAATTTGTCTATGGTCTTGTTTGGGGGCCACACCTGGTGATACTTAGTTAAGGTTTACTTCTGGCTCTGTGCTCAGGGATCACTTCTGGCAGGATTTGGAGGGACTATATGGGATGCTGGGAAGGGAACACAGGTTGGTTGCACGCAGAATCTCACATAGAGTACCACAGTTGCATTTTATTAACTCACCCACCAACCTCCATCCAAGACACTCTGGATCTTGTCGTGTTTTGTGTGACCTTGAAAGTGTCGGCCAGAATGTCCCTTGCTCTAAGTCTAACGGATGTTTTCCCGTAGTTAGACTAGAGGGTTGGGTTTGGGGACAAAATACCGCACAAGTGAAGTGCCCTTCTCATGATCATCACACAGAAAGATAGCAGATTAAAAAAACAGTTGGAAAAACCCATAAGAAGTACAAGCTTAAAAATCTCATGCTCTAGGGTTTGATCCCTAGCACCACTAAAAATCCCATCTTATCACATGAAGGTTATTCGTAGAAAGGGATGGAGCATAGAAACTTCGGGACTGTCTGTGGAAATGCTCATTTGGATGCGTGCACTCAGGTTCTAGGCGCTTTCTCCAGCAGCCCTAATTCTCTACAACTACCCGCTCCCCACCTCCCCAGGGAGAAAATCTTACCAAAACCCGAGGATGGCATAAAATGTAATAAATGGCATAAGAATGAATAAATGTGACTGTAACCCTGGGGAGGGAATCCACCAAGAGCGGTTATGGAATAAGGCCATGGTGTGTCTCTCGCAGCCCGGACGCTGGTGTGGACAGAGCGTTAAGTCTTGTGGCTGTTGTACTTCTGAACCTTTTGTCTGCCGGTGAGTCATTTGACGTATTCAATGCACTCAGAATTCAAAAGCGCACTGTTCGTAATTGCATTTTAAATTGTTTAAGAACACTTAATTCATCATGTTTATAATGGAGGAAAGTGGGTTTTCTGAGTTCTGTTAATTAGGTGTGTGTGCAGAAAGTGAAGCGTTGTTGAAGTCCCACGTCAGGATGGGGCCTGCATTGCCTCCCAGAGACGCGCCAGGAGCTAAGGGCTTGGCCTGCAGGTGACAGGGGAACTAGTCCCCACTGCTATCTTAAGTTTTTTTTTATTAAAAATTTGTTGCTGTTTTTTTGGGCCACACCTGGCCTTGCTCAGGGCTTATTCCTGGCTGTGTGCTCAGGATCACTCCTGGTGGAGCTCGGGAGACTATACGGGATGCCAGGGATCGAATGCAGGTGCAAGGCAATTGTCCTACCTACTGTACTGTCTTCCTGCCACTTAGCCCACTTTAAAACTGTTAGCTTTAAGGCTAGGAGGCTACTAAAAGCTTACAAGCTTTCCTGAACATTGCTGGGTATTTGGAAAGCACTGAAAATATATATCCCCACTCCAACCCCCTTATAACATACTTACAAGAATCTGGAGGCAAATAAGGAAATGAAATGTTTAATTTAGAATGTATTTGACTGAAAGAAAAAAAATACTACCAAACTAGTACTAGATTAAGCAGCAAAGGTTTATCATCTCCTTGGAAAAGAGTCCCGCTAACTGCTCCTTCACACCACCACATCCCAGTTTTTCTGTGATTCTCTTGGGGACTCCTTAAGGTTACAAGGTGGCTGCAGCAGCTCCAGGCATCTACCTGCCTCCCAGCAAGGCAGGTGTGTGTGGCAGATGGTATGTGTGTGGAGGTACGGAGGGAGGCTGACCTTCCTTCCCAGCTGGATGGTGGCTTCTCCTCATTGGCCAAGACTGAGTCCTATGCTCAGGTTTCAAGCAATCATCACTGAAGAGGGGAGTTATATGGGGACAGCCGTCATTATCTGGGGTGGGGTAGGCTGAGCTAGGCTGGGGTAGGGGTGCTAAAGAGGAGGTGTGGGGAGGGCAGGACCCACTGGGGCTGGAGCCTTAGTGCTGCCATGGCGCCTGAGGTTCCATAGTGACATGAGAAACCACGGGGGAAGAGGAAGAGTCAGAAGTCCGGGTCTTCCTCTGTGGATTTCCACCTGTTGTCCTGTTTACTGCAGGTGGCTGCTGTGCAGGAGGTAGCCAGGCAGACGCCTTTGAGCACCTGGCAAGTGACTGGGTTTTCCTCCTGGCTTAGTCATTTCCTTGGAGGGTGGCTGTGGGCAAAGAACATTAACCTCTGGGACCCTGTTTCTACTTTTGAAACCTGGGTACACTAACAGGAGAGCTTCCCTGGTGGGGAGGAGTAATGGGAGCACTTGGGGGCTTGGAGGCACTCTGAAGGCTCTGGAGCACATTGTAAGCTATGAAGCTCTCTGACTGCTGTTTCCAGGTCACTTGATCACTTGACATCCCGTTATTCATTGATTTGCTCGAGTGGGCACCAGTAACATTTCCATTTGACCCTATCATGTGCCAGTGTAGCCCAATGGCATCTGCTTGCTTCAGGAATATGAAGACCCTCAAACCACTCATTCAGGGGCTTGACGAAGAAGTCTGACCATCTTGTAGGTGGGCGGCCACGTGATCTTTTGGCGTCCTGTGGGATCCAGTCGGTAATGGCTTTAGTCTAGCAGTTGTCTCCAAATCGCATTACATGTCCAGCTCATCTGATTTTCGATGCCTTGGCAAACAAGACAGCACCCCTGATTCTGGAATAGCGACGGAGGTCAGAACTCCAGATTCCTTCTCTCACTTGAGTGAGGCGTGATATTCCAAGCATAGCTCTTTTGATTCCTCTTTGGGAAACCCAAAAAGTGTTCTCATCCTGCTTTCGTAGGGCTCAGGTCTCTAAGGCATATGTTAATGCAGGGAGAATGGTGGAGTCAAAGATATGTGCCCAGAGCTGGAGGTTCTTTGTCCTTTTAGCTATTTCTTTGATGCTCTTGGAAGTGTTCCATGCTGCTCTCTTCCTCCTGTGCAGCTCAGGTTTTAGGTCGTTCATCATGTTGACTTCTCGACCTAGGTACACATAACTGCTGCATTCAGAGATGTTTGTTCCATTGAGGTGAATGGGGCCTCTGGAACTAGTTCATTTTTTATGAACATTGTTTTGTTGAGATTCAGCTGTAGACCTATCTTTCCACATTCTCGGTCGAAGTCAGCCAGCATTTGTGCCGCTTGGCTAATGTTTGGTGTTATTAGAATGATGTCATCAGCGAAGCGGAGGTGGTGTAGTCGCCGACCGTCTATCTTCACTCCCATTCCTTTCCATTCTAATTGTTGCATGACGTTCTCAAGGGTGGCACTGAAGAGTTTTGGTGAAATGGTATCACCCTGTCGAACCCCTCTTTTGACATCAAAGATCGCTTCCTTGTAGAATGGTGAGATCCTGGTGGTGAATCCTTAATACAGCTTAAGAAGTATCTTCTGTTATCATCACATGCTCATCAACACATTTCCCTGCAGGATTTATCTTTTGTTCTGGTCATTTTTTTCCTTTCCTTCATTCTCTTTTCAGAACCTCTGATGACCAGATCCTTAAGCTCAGGGAATCTTTCTTCCATTGCATCCTGCCAGTAAGAAAGTCCACCGTGGCATTCTTTATTTTTGTTCTACTGTATTGTGCTTGGATTTCCAGAGTTCTTTTTTTTACTTAGAATTTTTGTCTCGGTTCCTATTGTCCAACAGTCTTGCATTGTCTTTTCCACTCAGCATATTTATGTTAGCTGTTTTGGTTTTTAGTTTTAGGGGGAACATTGGTGCTCAGTGACTACTCCTGGATCTATGTTCAGAGGTCACCCCTGGGAGTGCCCGGGGACCAGGTGCCCAGGATGAAATGGGGTCTGTATGCAAGGCAAGTGCTTAGCTCCTGTGCTACAGAGGCTTTAAATTTCCATTTTTGGTCCTCCCAACAGTCCTCCCATATCTGAGTCTGGTTTTGATGTTTACTCTGACTTTTCGAACTAACTCTGCTCTTCTTGTCTTTACCCCCTATATCACTTATATCACTTGTCTTCCCGTTGTTCATCGATTTGCTTGAGTGGGCGTCATTAATATCCCCATTCGTTGGGAATGAGGTTCATTGTTACTGTTTTTGGCATATCCAATACACCACGGGTAGCTTGCCAGGCTCTGCTGTGACTCTGGGTTCATCCCAGGGGGCCTAGTCTTTTTCTATGTCAGACCATCAACCATCCAGGGCCCATGGGGCAGAGCCCTGGGTGTAGACAAGCCTATCTCCTGTTTGCTACCTGCCAATGCAGGCGGGCACCTCATCCACACCTGCAACACCTTGAGGGGCAGTGCTAAATCACAGTAAAAAACCCAAATCTAAGTATTTCAGTTCTCTATATCCACAAATCTGAAACCAGCAGATTCAACTGACATCCATGGCTGGTTAAACTGGTGAATGAATGCAGAACCCCTGAGCAAGTGTGCCTTTGTAGTTCAAACCCTGTTGTTCAGCTGTATATACAAAATGGAATAATATTCAGTGGTTTTGGCATAAATAAAAATAAAATCCAGAGCCAAAGTTAAGGTGCCTGCCTTTTGCGCAGCTGAGCCAATTCAATCTGCAGCACTACATGGTCCCCAGAGCACGACTAAAAATGACCATTTCTGAGTGCAAAATCAAAGACTTAAAATTCTGCTCATCAAAATATATCATTAAGACAATATGAACATTACTCTGAAAACCAGAAACTGAACTCCCATTTGACCCAGCAATATCATTCTGGGGGGTCCAAAAACACAAAATTCACAACACCCAGAATCTGGAAACAATCTGACTGCCCGAGAACAGACTGGATAAGGAAATTATGGTAGACTCCACCCATATATAGATAGAAAAGGTTGGTAAAGGGAACTTCTGTGAACAAAAAATTTTTTGTTCTGGGAACCAAAACTTTTTTTCTCTTTTGGCTTTTGGGTCACGGCAATGCTCAGGAGTTACTCCTGGCTCTGCACTCAGGAATTATTCTTGTAGTTTGGGAACTGTATGGTATGCTGGGGATCAAATCCAGGCTGGCCACATGCAAGGCAAATGCCCTCCCCACTGTACTATTGTTCCAGCCCTTGTGAACACATTTTAGTAATGTAATGGAAGGTGTGTGTATATTAGTGTGTGTGTGTGTGTGTGTGTGGCTGTGTAGTGTTCTGTAGTTCTGAGTAGCACTTTCTCTCTCTCTCTCTCTTTTCAAATATCTTAATTAAAGAACCATAATGTACAAAGTTACTGATAGTTGGGTTTAGGCATACAGTATCCTGATACCAATGCTGCCACTAGTATCAACTTCCCTCTGCCTGCGTTTCCTGCTTCCTCCGCCACCCCCACCTGCCACCTTGACAGAGTTCTGCTGCAGTTTAGAGCTCATGTTCTCAGTGTTGTTGAGTCCGTGCTTGGACATAAGCAATGCCACTCTCCCACTTCCCCAGCCTACTCCAAGTCCCTGACCCCTGGTCCAACATTACTTCCCTTTTTCTTCTTCCTTCCCCCACTGATTTCTTTCCTTCTCTGTCCTTCTCCGCAATGTACTCTGGGTCAACGCTGAACTAAGCACCCCCTCTACTACATTACGTTTCCTCACCCTGTTACTCTGTATACCCCGTAAGTGAGATCATCTGTCTGTCTCCTTCTGGCTTGCTTCACTCAGCATGTTATCTTCCAGAACTGGGTCTTTAAATCAATTCTTTATTTTTTTTCCTGTTGGGGTGACACCCCCACAGTGCTCAGGGGCAGCTCGCAGAAAGGCTTTGGAAAACCTTACAGTGCAGGGATTGAATTAAAGGGTCCAGAAAGTGCTTGTGTCCCTGCTCTTTCAGCCATCTGTCCCTGTCCTTCGACTCTGTCCTTTTCTGAGCCTGTCCTGCTGGACCAGGAATCTCATAAGCGCTTCTCAATCTTTCTCTCTTTTAGGTGGAGCAAGATGACTGGAGGGGCTTAAGTTTGTTTATTCCCTTCTCCTATGTGGAACAGTAGAGACACACACACAGGCAAACACATAGGCACAAAGACACACACAGACACACACAGAGTCACAGACACACACAGAGACACTCATAAAGACGTATGCAGACACACACACAGACAACACAAAGACACACACATAGACGCAGACAGACAGACAGACAGACAGACAGACAGACAGACAGACAGACACACCCTCTTACTGGCTCAACTGACCCTTCAGCCAGCTGTTAATTATGGGTCGGGAACCCCTAGCCTGGCGTGATCTCTCAGGCTGCTGCTTGCGGCGAGAACTCTCGGCGTTTATCAGTCAGTCTGCCCAAGGGGTGATGGGGGCACAGTAGTTTGCCTCATGACTGGTTCTCTTGGGGATCTAAGGGAGATTATTGATCTTTTGGGTCTGTTCAGCATCTTCCTCATCGCTAGGACAGAGGCGGCTTGAGGTAGCTATATGGTGGGTGAGGAGCCAGAGTCCTTCCTAGGGTTGGAGTCGAGTGTTTTATTGAGTGTTTTAACTCTCCTCTTAGCTTATCAAGCATCACTCCATTAATGAGCTTTAATGGCTGATTACAAACACACGTCTTCTTCGTATGTGTGGTGGTGGCGGGCGGGGGGACAGTAGTTTGCCTCGTGATGTTCAGACAACCCAGGGCCCTTTCCCCGTGGTTCTCAACCACCCTGGTTGTTTGTCCCAGTTGCTGTCAATGCAACTAGGCTAGAATGTGGTGCTGATCTGTCCTGGGGCCCAGGGATGAGGGATAATCTAACTCTGGCACTCCCAGAGGTCTCCATGGCTGCCTGTGGCCATGTTTGCGTACCTCCTGGGCTATACATCAGGTGGTGGCTTCAGGGCCCACGGTGCTTGGGGACGTTGCAGGTGGCAGCAGTGGAGCCAAGCTTGGCTGCATGCCAGGCTTGCGACTTCGCCCCATGCTCTCCTCCAGACCCCGTAAGCCTTCACTGAAGCACCCCAACACCTTGCCCTTTGTAACAGGCATCTGTCCCCATCTCTCCCTTCCGTGTGTGTTGTGATCACGCAGCACATTACCAGTGCTTGAACCAAGTTCTCTTCTAGCTCAATTATGCTAAAAAGTAAGTTTATCTCACCAATGGCACCATCTTTCATGATATTATTTAATGCAAGCCAAGTAATAACAGCATTTTCTTTCTGTCCTTAAGGACTCCTTATCTATCTTTTCTCCTCCTCCTTTGGTAGGACAGGCCTGCTGGTGACCAGTTCCCTCAACGCCCCTCACTATTTGATTTACTTGAGAAAGTCCTTATCTATCCCTTCACTTTTTTGGGGGTGGTGGTGATGGCCAGGGCAATCTGGTATTGCTCAGGGCTCTCTCTTAGCTCTGCACTCGGGAAATACTCCTGATGGTGTTTAGGGTACAGTATGGGATGCTGGGGATTGAACCCTGGTCAGTTGCATGCAAGGCAAATGCCCAAACCACTAAACTATCTCTCCGGCCCCTATCCTTCACTTTTGGGGAATAATTTTGCTGGATATAGAGTTCTGGGTTGGTGGGTTTTCCCTGTCAACACGTCCCTTTCTGCTGCATTCTCGTGTGCATTGTTTGTGTTGAGATGACTTTCATTTTCATTTCTCTGCAGGTAAGGAACATACTCCATTGGCTTCTTGTGAGATTTCTCGTTGACCTGGCTTCTTCGTGGCTCACGTGCAGTGTGCCAGGTGTGGGGCTATTTTGTGTATTTGTTTGGTATTTATTGCTGGTATTGTAGGGGATTCCCAGCTTGTGGCTTGGAAAGTGTGGGACCCTTTGTTCTTTTTTTTGTTTGTTTGTTTTTTTGGGTCACACCCAGCAATGCTCAGGGGTTTCTCCTGGCTCTGCACTCAGGAATTACTCCTGGCAGTGCTCAGGGGGACCATATGGGATTCCAAGTATGAACCCGGGCGGGCATGGGCCGGCCGCATGCAAGGCAAACACCCTACCCTCTGGGCTATTGCTCCGGGCCCCCTTTGTTCTTCAAATGCTGCTTCTGCTTCATTTTCTTTTTTTTTTTTTTTTTTAAAAATTTTTTTATTATACCACCGTGAAACATACAATTACAAAGGTGTTCATAATAGGTTCTTGGTAATACAGTACTCCAGCACCCATCCCTCCACCAGTGCCCCATTTCCACCACCAATGTACCCCTCCCCTCCCGTCCCCCCACCCGCCTTAATAGCAGGTACCCCAGTTTCCTCTCTTTCTCTCTCTTTCTCTCTCTCTGTCTCTGCATCTCTCTCCCTCTTATTTTACACATTGTGGCTAGCCCTGCAGATATTTAGAGTTTATCACTTAAGTCTCTTTGTGTATATTCAGTGGTGAGTTTTAATCTGCCATTACCATTTCCCATATTTATTAAAACACTGGTATCTATATCCTATTAATGAATGCAGTCATTCTATATCTGTCCTTTTCCTTCTGACTAATTTCACTCAGCATGA
Source organism: Cryptotis parvus (assembly GCA_021461705.1). Lineage (NCBI taxonomy): Eukaryota > Metazoa > Chordata > Mammalia > Eulipotyphla > Soricidae > Cryptotis > Cryptotis parvus. The sequence continues at coordinate 97,787 of JAJIBD010008596.1, read as the reverse complement.
TAGACTCCATGTCCATCCATTTGCAGGTAAATTTCATAATTTCATCCTTTCTGACAGCCGCATAGTTCTTGCCCTACAGGAATTTAAGCACGCATACACCACATCTTCTGGTGTCCCATAATTCTTGTATTTTTTTCCTTTTCTGGGTTTGTCATGCTATTTCTTTTCACATTTCCGTCTGGCAAAGGTCTACTGACCTGTCTCCAAACCCACTGATTCTCTCCTTGATTGTGTTTAATCTGATAAATGCATCAAGGACCTGGTTGGTGTTTGTGAGAGTGTTTTTGATGTCCAGCCTTTCCTTTCTGTTCTTTCTGGTTACCTTCATGCTCACATTGTTCTTATGTCTTGAATGTTGCCCACTTTTCCCATTAGCAGCCTCAGTATACTCCCTGGGTTTGTGTAAGCTCTGACTGCTAGACACTGTGGGTCTGATGTAAAACTCTGGTTCTGATTGTTGCTTTGCCTCTTTAGATGATCTCTTCTTGCTTTTGGTTGAATTTTACAGATCTTGTTCTTGTTAGGCAACAACAAGATCTGTAAAATTCAATTATAGACCTCATTCCCATGACCTGATGGAATGGTTTGAGGCTCTTTATGTTCCTGGAGCAAACAGGTGTCCTTGGGCTCTACTTGCATGAGACAGGACATATGGAGATGTTACTGGTGCCCACTTGAGCAAATCGATGATGAACAGGAAGACAGTGACAGTGACAGTTGTTGTTAGATGTCAGATGTGTATTGAGTATCAGCAGTGGGGATCAAGAGCCTCTAATGTGAGACATTTGTCTGTCTAGGGCTTGGACTGTGTTGGATGTTTGCTGCTGTGAGGTATTGCAAAGTCTTCACATTCTCCAGCATCTTGATCCACTCTTAGCTTGAGGTTCCTTGAGTACACCTCAGAGAAAACCTGTGTTCTTGCAGCTCTTTTGGCTGCATAAGAGTATGGCCCACCTTTGGCATTGAAGCTTGGGCTGGTGTCTTGTCCTTCATCAGCTCCGTGATACTGGGCACTTTCCATCACTGATCCCACTTCTATCCAACACGAACAAGGATCACAACCCTGGTGGAGCTGAGCTGAGTATAAGCCCGACCTCACTTGGGGCACACAAGGCCTGGAGCTGAGCTCAGAAGATCTCATGAACTCCAGGTTGCTGCCTGACTCCACACCACTTGCTGAGCTAGAGGGTGAGCCTGAGGCTGGCCTTGCCTCCATCATGCTCATAGTTGGAACCAGAACTTGTTCTTCTGCATCCCCATGACCCAACTCATGGGGATGTTGCAGTAAGCACATTCTTTAAAAATAACTGGAGCAAGGCTGAACAATAGCATGTGAGTAGGTGCTTGCTTGCGTAGACTGATCTGCTATGTCTTATAGTCCCCAGAGCACTGCCAGGAGTAATCCTTGAGCTTAGAGCCAGGAATAACCTCTGAGCACTGCCGGTTGTGGCCCCCAAACCAAAATAAGTAAATAAATAAACGGAGGGGCGCCTTCCTGGTACCTCTGCGGCTGGAAGCAGCACCTAATGGCATATTTCAGCACCGGCCTGCCGGAACCTACCTCCTGAGAAAATAATCACCTCCCTAATTGCGCACTGACCCAAGACACATTCTCCCAAGTAAATAGTAGCCGGTTCAGAAGCACCGTAATTAGGTATTTACCTTGGAGATTGCCACGGCTTCACCCCTGCTCCCCGGGGGGAGTATTAAGCATCATATGAGGGCGGCAGGTCTGAAAAACAAGCCAACAGCAGAGGAGAAACCAACGGACAATTTTCCAGGAGGAGGCAGGGGACTGGGCCTGGGCTCTGGGGAGGTGTGGCCAGCAGAGTACTTGGGGTCAGCAGGGTCTGGCCAGCATGGATGGGGAGTCAGTGCCTCTCAGAGCCCAAGTGGGATCCCCTCTTCCAAATTAGGAGGTGGGGTCACAAGTGTCAGCTTAACTTACTGAGCTCCCTAATGGCGCTCACCAGTGGCGCTCCCTTCTGCGATGCTAGTGTCCCACTGTGGACAGGGCCTCCCCAGGGACTGCTGGAACGGTCCAGGAGGTGATAGTAACATGCAGTGCATTAGGGGCACTTTGTTTGCTAATGTGAAGTAAAGGGATTGGGGGGCATGGAGGGATTTTTTTTTTCTGTAAAGGAGGTAGTTGGCCAAATCAGTGTGGGACGCTCTGGGTTAGAGTTTCATGTATGATGGGGCCAGAGAGACGGTACAGTGGGTAGGGCACTTGCCTGGCCTGCAGCCAACCCAGGTTCAATCCTTGACACCCATACGGTCCTCCAGGCCCTGCCAGGAGTGACCTCTGGACACCACCAAGTGACCCTCCCGTCCCAAGTTTCATGTATGAGTTTGGGGGAGGAAGTCCCAGTTCAAAGCATGTGGGGAGAATCAGGAAAGCTGGAAGGGCTCAGTGACATCTGAGTTTTCACTTGAAACACGGCATCACCCCCTGTGCATCCAGTGTGGCCCCTCGCAGCGTTCACAGCCTCCGAGAGCATCGCCAGGAGCAATTGCAACTATACTCACATCCAACTCGTGGCTTCAGGCATCGGTGCTGCTGACCCTCGTAACTGCTGTGAAATCAAACTCACTTCACCTATGGCTGACACTTGCCTTTATTGCAGTTAGTAAGAAATATGTCTGATGGCAGAAGTATTTTTTCTCAATATTCTGACCATTTTATGACAGTATGATTAGTTTTCCCTTGAAAATGTTACCTTGGGGCCAGAGCGATACCACAGGGGTAGGGCGTTTGCCTTGCACTCAGCCGACCTGGGTTCAATCCCCGGCATCCCATATGGTCCCCGAGCACTGCCAGGAGTAATTCCTGAGTGAAGAGCCAGGAATAACCCCTGAGTATGGCCAGGTGTGACCCAAAAAGCAAAAATAAATAAATAAATAAATAAATAAATAAATAAATAAATAAATAAATAAATAAATAAAGTTACCTTATCTCATGCAGTCTAAAACATTATTCTGAGAAGGGTCACATCAGCTCCTGAAACTGCCAATGAAAGAAAGAACCCTGGACTTGTTCAGACCTTCAGTTTTACCAGGGCAGAAGATGGCGCCCAGAGAGGGTATGCATTTGTCCAAGGCCACACAGCTGGGGAGTGGAAGGGTTGGGGACTGACTCAGATCTCAGATTCCTGGCCTGGTCCACGGTACCCCACTGTATCACTGTATCACTGTCTTACCGTTCATCATCGATCGGCTCGAGCGGGCACCAGTAATATCTCCATGTGTTCTGTCTCATGCTAGTGTAGCCCAAGATCATCTGCTCACTCCAGGAACATAAAGAGCCTCAAACCATTCCGTCCAGATCATGGGAATGAGGTCTATAATTGTTACTGGTATCTGGCATATCAAATACGACACGGGTAGCTTGCTAGGCTCTGCCGTCCGGGTAGCATACTCTTTTAGTTATATCTAAATCCAGCATTTATTGATAAATCGCGCGCCCGTGAGCCAGAATGTGATAGGCTGGTCTGCTGGGTGGAGTTCTGACGAGACAGAAGTCCGGATGTGGAAAATGGAGACCCTCATGGAGTGGGGGGGTCAGTCTGGCTTGTTGCAAGGCTCTGCTGGGGTGGCGGGCCAGGGCTAGAACCCGCCATACCTTCTGGGCGCCTCGTGAGCAGCTGGACACAGGGAGAGCCAGTAGCAGCTCTGTCCCATGTCTGTGAGTCTCAGTACCCCATTCACTAGTAAAGGCTGGGCAGAATCACCAGATGGGCGGAATTCCCTTTACTGGTGAGCTGGTCCTTTGGGAGACAAAGGGAAGGACCTGGAAGTGGGGTCCCTTCATCATGTTAGAGAGCCCTCTGAGGAAGGATCCTGGGTTCCACAAGTGAGTTTCCATCTACCACCCCGTCTAGTGGCGCCACCAGCTCCTCCCTCTCTCAGCTCTTCCAGGCCAGCACTGAGCTTCCATGCCCGGGAAGCCCCTCCTGGCACCTGGGTCTGGACACCTTCCCGCCCTCTGGCCTGCCGGGTGCTCCATGCTCCAGGTCCCCTCTGTCACCCTCTGCTCCCGGACAAGGGACGGCTTCCTTGCCTTTGACCTGCTTCTCTCCTCGGCCTTGCGGCCTGGGCTGTGGGTTCTTGACCCCGACTTTCCTCCCCAGAAAAGCCCCATGTGGCCCCCCTGCCCTTTGGAGGTCCAGGTTGCTAATATCTTCCCCCAACACTCGGCACCCCGCTGTGGGCAAGGGCCTCTCCAGCAGAAGCAGTTCTGAGTTACCACTGGGAGAGGGTGCAGGCATGATGAAAGAGGCTCACTCACTCACTCAGTACTCACTCATTCACTCCTTCACTTATTCACTCACTCACTCACCCGCTCAGTACTCACTCATACATTCACTCCTTCACTTATTTACTCACTCACTCACTCCTTCACTTATTCACTCACTCACTCACTCCTTCACTTATTCACTCTTTCATTCACTCACTCACTCAGTACTCATTCACTCATTCACTTATTCACTCTATCACTTTTACTCACTCACTCAGTATTCACTCACTCATTCACTTATTTACTCTCTCACTCATTCACTCATTTATTCAATCTCACTTATTCACTCACTTATTCACTCTTTTACTATTCACTCACTACTCACTTATTTACTAATTCACTCACTCATTCACTCACTCATTCACTTATTCACTCTCTCACTCATTCATTCACTCGCTATTTACTCACTCATTTACTCACTCACTCTCACTCACTCATTCACTCATCCAATGACTCACTCACTCAGCCACTCATTAATTCACTCATTCATTCACTCACTCACTTGCTCATTCACTCATTCACTCACTTATTCATTCACTCACTCATTCACTGACATATTCATTCATTCACTCATTCACTCACTCATTCATTCACTCACTCACTCATGCACTCATTCACTCATGCTCAACCACATGAGGTCAGCTCAATATGAGCCAGGGCTCCAAACCTGAGGATCGGTTGCTTTAGGGCACCAGCATCAACTGAACCTGGGGCCCAGCCTACGCATGGTTCTATCTGCTCCCAGAGTCTCATTCTCCAGACCCCCAGTGCTGAAACTGTGCAGGAGTCCACTAACCCGGCCACTCAGAGCACTGCAGAAGGGCACCCCAGGGGAGCTCTGGAACCCACAGGGTGTCCAGGCTGGTGCCAGGGATGGAACTGCAGCTCTCGGTGGGTTCCAGGAACTCCTGCCTTTCCTCCACGACCCCCGGCCCTCATTCACCCCCTCTGTTCTCCCCTGCCATTTCCCAGCCCTTCCTGGCCTGGATCCTCCCACACGCCCTGTCCACATCCCTGCCTCGCCATCTGCCGCTTGTCTGGGGGGTGTCTGTGTCTTTCTGAAAGACCTTCTAGTGCCTTCCTGTGCCTGGACCCCTTGGGCCAGGTTCTCAGAGTGTCTCCCAGGGCCGGAACTGACCCTGCAATGGGGCCAACTTCCTGCAGAGCTCCTGGAGAAAGCCACTGAGCAAAGGAAAACAAGCGAACATTCCAGAGCCCCTGGGAAAGCAGGGTCCTCTGGGACATGCAGAGGGGAGGCCACACAGGGCTGGAGCACGTGCCAGGCACACACGGGACCCAAAGTCAATTCCTGCACTGCAGGAACTCCTGGGTGGGGCCACCGCACCCCCTCTCCACCCCCCAAGCAACAGCAACAATAACAACAACAACAACAAATTGTTGTTTCATTCAACAATAACTCACTCCTCTGGTTTCTGTGCTCAGAGTAGGATGGAGGGGCCTAGTGGAGGCAGGGAGGCCCAAAAGGAGGCTGGTGCAAGCGACAGACTGTGCTCAGGGATCACGCCTGGCTCTGTGCTCAGGGGTCACTGCTGGTGGGGCTTAGGGGACCTTATGCAGGTGCTGGAGATTTGAACTGGCATTGGCTGGTAAGTTCTTTAACCCTACACTCTCTCTGGTTCCTGGCTGGGGATGCTTTTCTGTTTCGTTTTGGGGCCGTACTGACAGTGCTCAGAGCTTACTCCTGGCTCTGCACTCAGATGATCATATGGGATCCAGGGATCAAACCCAGGTCGGCGTGTGCAAGGCAAGTGCCCTCCCCGCTGTACTGTTGTTCCGGGCAAGGGGTTCTTGCCACGACTGGGACATCCCCTTAAGTGCACCCTGCAGGGAGCCTGGAAAGAGCCTGTGCAGGACCCCCAGGCCCTGACAGACACAGCACCCCTGAGGTTTCCCCAAGGTTGGGGACCTGGGGAAGAGCAGACTTTCTCGCTTGCACCCCTGCACTTCTGCTTTCACGTGGGCTGACGGTAGTGTCTGGAGGGTCACAGGCGCACCGTATTGGTTCAGAACAAAAACTTAGGGCATAGGAGGAAAACAAAGCCATCAGTCCAAATGGACATGCTTGAAGGAACCAACCAAGAGCTCTGAGAAAAAAGCTGGCGCCGGCTGTTCTCCAGACACAGGGTGAGCCGTGGGAGGATTTGGGGGCAGCCAGCTCTGTGGTCAGAACTGGCATCGTTTTGTTTGTCCGTGCCCCTTCCCCTCCCCCAGGTCAGGTCCTGACGTGGCTGCTGGGACCACCCAGGGCACACTCACGCTGGGTGATGATGCCCACGCAGTCACGGCACTTGATGGGGCCAAGCTCCTTTTGGTGTGGCCCCCGAGCACGTTCTGGCTGTGGTGCTCACACAGTGCTCTCGGGGATGCACTCTTGGCCACAGTGCTCGCCACCCTGGCTGGGATGTGGCTGGGAATTGCTACGCTGCCATGGTGGCATTTGGGCAGCACCAGGGATCAATCTCCTGGGCTCATGCTTGCAGGGCGAGGGCTATGGTCACTGTGCCAGCTTCTGGCCCTGTAGTCAGCATCTTTGAAGTGAATGCCAGAGTGTCTGTGAGGCACAGAGTCATCCAAAAGAGAAAGCAAATGTCAGAGATGATAGAGAACACTGGACCTCAGTAGAAGGGAGCCGGCTGGGCCTAGAACAGCAGAACAGGGGTTAAGCTGCTTGCCCTGAGTGTGGCCAAGTCCAGTTAGATCCGTGGCCCCCAGCAGTGCTGGATGTGGCAGCACCAGAGTCTGGACATTGCAAGCCCAAGCAGCATTCTTGGACCCTTATATGAGACATCAGCTGGGTTAGCTGAGAATCACCAGGAGGGGCCTTGGGAAGCTCCAGCCCTGCAAGGCTACACCGGCCGCCTGCTGCCGTATGGGTGACTTCTGGCGATCAGACAAGGAAAAGAAGCACAACAGGTTGATTGCCCCACTGCAGGGGGTGTTCGAGAAGACTGATGGGGCTCTACCCAGACCAGACGTCAGAAACCTGCTACCACCCTGTGACTCAGGGCAGCTGGCACGAGTCGGTGGTGAGATTCAGTCAGTGGTGGCTTCCAGGCAGTGGACAGGATTCACAAAGGGATTGTGGGAGAGAAGGAGTCAGCTAGACTGGCCGGCACTCAGGGCATTCGCTGTATCCAGAACCTGGCCTCGGCCTTGGACAACTCTCAACTCAAATCTCAGTTCTTTCTCACAGTAACCATTGAGATAAAAACGATTTCCAGATCACAAATGGGGAAAGCGGAGGCACAGAAAGGGCAGGCAGCCTGCCCTGCTCAGGGAAGCAGATGATGGTTGGACGAGGCAAGAGGGGTGATGGGGGCAGGGAGGGAGAGACCCCGGGAGGCGTAGAGTAGCCGATGGCTGCGCTGAGGGAATTGCAGGATAACTGAGTCCAGCCCATCCAGGAACTTTTGGGGGTGGTGTCAACATCCAAGCATCAGGGTGTCTTGGACATACAAAGACAGAACTGATCTTGGGTGTCTCCAGCATGGGGTCTGGAGCAGCTGAGATGGTGAGCGGAGGGGAGATCCGCGGTGCCCAACAGGGTTGAGAGGTCAGTGAAAGGAGCCCCGGCTGTGGGGTGAAACCTCTGCGCCCTGTTCAGTGTAGGAGTCCTGCAGGGTGTCGGTGAGTCTGGGGCACAGAAGGACACGAGAACCCAGAGTCCTGCTGAGGCTGAGGGAGGGCACTGCCTAGCAATGCCCCTGACCCCCTGCCCCAGCCTCTATTGGGAGCCAGTTGTGGAGTCATGAAGGGCTGTGAAGTTGGCGGGGCACAGGCAGGAATATAAAGGGACTTCCCGGGGATTCTGGGAAACTGCGGGGATGCCGGGTGGGGAAGGATGAAAGAGCCACAATGTAAGGGGGTGCTGGGAACTTTGCTCTATGTGTAACAGGGACGCTCCTTTTTCCCTTTTCCTTTTTGGCTATACCTGGTAGTGCTCAGGGCTTACTAGTGGTTCTGCACTCAGGGATCATTCCTGGTGGGCTCATATTGCTCAGGGGACAATATGAGGTGCCGAGATCGAACTTGGGTCAGCCGTGTGCGAGTCAATGCCCTACCTGCTCTACTGTCTCTCCAGCCCCAGGGAAGGGTCATCTGAAACTAACTCAGAGCTGGCCCAGGGGCTTGAAAGGGTGGAACCGGATCCCGTGCACTTGGCGGGGACGCTACAGACCACAATGGGTGTCTGGCTGTCAAGGGGTTTCTGCTTTTGTGTCCTATCCGCAAGACAAACAAAACACACGGTCTCAGATTCTGGCTTGCAGACCTGAGTCAGCGCCTGTGGTGACCCGCAGGCAGGCGCGCAGTGACTCAGTTCTCCCGCCCCACCCCCAGCCAGACGGGGCCTCCATACAGCCACTGCAGTAATTCATGTAATTTGGACAATTAATTGCCCTGATTTGGTCTCCTCTGGACCACCCGGGGCTCCTTGGGGCTTGAGAGACGATTAATCAGAGGTTGTTGTCCTTTTTGGGGAAGTCTCCCAGTGAGGGTGCCTAGTGGGGGCCTGACTTCACCAGGATGCGAGCACCCCAGAGGTGCTGTGTCTGCCCCTCCACCTGCGGGCTCCGAGGAGAGCTGGCAATGAGAAACCACAGGACTGGCTCCTGGTCACCACAAGAGCATGTGTAGTGGGGCCAGGCGTCGGGCTAGACTGTGGTGGGAGCCCCACCTGCATGAGTGGGCTCGGGCCGCCACAACAAAGACTCAGAGACGGCGGCTGAGGCCGAAGGCAGGATTGTGTCACCTGCCCCGAGGCCAGGCGGGCAAGGTCAGGCGATGCTCGACAGATGCTTCTGCTCCCAGCTGTCCTCTGTGTGCCTGGGCCCTGCTTGTTTCTGTCCGTCGGGATCCAGTCTCCATCATGATGGTCCGCAGTCAGCCACTGTCTGGTGGAGCTGGAGGTCAACCTCGCACCTAGGGCTTGAGGGGACACTTTTATTTGTGGCTTTTTTGGGTTCCCACCCAGCGATGCTTAGGGGTTACTCCTGGCTCTGCACTCGGGGAATTACTCCTGGCGGTGCTCAGGGGACTGTATGGGATGCTGGAGATGGAACCTGGTGCGGTCACGGGCAAGGCAAACACCCTATCTTATCACTCCAGCCCTGAGGGGAGCACAATTCGGTCCTTAGCGCCATCCAGCCCCAAGACTCAGCGATTCTGCTGCTAACAGCCATGAACTGGAGTGTGGGACATCCCAGCTAACAGGCCTCAGTGCCCCCTCCTGCTCAGCCTTCCTCCCTTGAGGGGCCAAGGGATTTCTCTGAACTGCACAGCAGAGACCCTTGAAGGCACATCTGCTCCCCCACACGGTGTTTTGAAATCTGTGGGTGCATATTGGGCTGGCTCAGCAGTTGGGGGACCCAGACTCTGGGAGAAGCAGTGCGGTGCCAGGGCTGGTCTCATACCCCGAGCTGTCTGCTTGCATTTCCGTTGGCAAACTTGAACTTTCCCCCTAACTCTAAGTCTATGAAGCACCCATTACAACTCTGGCTCACACTGCAGGCGCAGAGCTTTGTCATCGTTGCAAAGTTCAGGAGTCATCTTGGCCCTGCAATGCACAGCCAAGTGTCTTGGGTCTCATTTTATTCTGGACCTAATCAAAAATTCATCACTTATTCAGGAATCTCACATTTTCGGTCCTGGGGAGAGAGCTTGAAGGACAGAGCCCTTGCCTTGAATGCATCCCGGGCCCCGAAGTTAAATCCCAGGCCCTTGAGCATTTCCAGGTGCGACCCTGGTGGTCCCAAACACTGCTGGACCCGAGCAGTGCCTCATTACTGACACCAGGAGAGTCAAGGGACCCCCCACATTTTGTGTGCTCGCCCCATCTCTCATTTTCTGCAGTACGTACTTAGGAAACGGGCCTTGGGGGCAGCATGTGTGGCTCGTGAAAGCCCAGTGAAGGGGCCCTTTGTCGAAGCCCCCCACCCCCCATATGCTGTTCAGCAGTGCAGAAGCGAGTTTTCCTGATTTCTTTTCCAGGATCCTCTTTAGCACCTCCAAACCCTCTGATATTCCCAGAAATAAGAAGTCAGGTCGTTAAAGGGTCTGACTCCATGGCAGAGAGTAACGGCCTTGCTAAGGAAACATCCGGGAGGTGGGTGCTCGCGTGAGCGTTAAGGATTCTGCTCCACGGCCCACGTGGGTGTCAGCGTGAGGAACTATGGGCCTTCTTGGGGATCTTGCATATTTTTGGGGGCAGGGAAGAGTTTGAGTCACACCTGGAGGTGCTCAGGGATCACTTCTGGCTCTGCCCTTAAGGGCCGCTTTTGCAGGGCTCAGGAATCATTCCTGGTGGTGCTGGCAGGGCGGGGGGGGGGTGCCTAGTGGTGCTGGGATTTGAATCTGGGTCCATCCCGTGCAAGGCAGGCACTTAGCCCTTGTACTAGCTCTGCGCTCCAGATCTGACATTTTGGTGCACCCTAGCACCTGGGCACTGAAGCACAGCTCTAGAACACCCTGGAAGAAAGGGAGTGCCCGCTTTCGTCATTTCTCCCACCTCTGTGCCATAGGTGGTCACCACCATAGATGGCTTCCGATAATATACTTGGCACCCTGGAGGGGCATGGTCTCTGTCCTGCACAGCTGACCTAGGAGGCCTGGGCGTGAGGGCTATGGCTCCGAGCCAGCGACCTTTGCCAAACAGTTGGCACAACCTGAGAAGCTGGGTGACCTAGGAGGCCCTGGCAGGGGCAGAACCCTGGGGCGGGGCTGTCAGCTGTGATGTCACTGGCAGGGGCGGAGCCTGGGCACCCTGGGGCCACCTGACTTGTGCCCTGCCCACTTGTTTGTGTTCCTGCTTGTTCCCAGCCTGGGTGCCGGCCCCTCCCCACTCTCAGGGCCTCGGGCTTAATTAGTGGCACAACACAGCAATGAGTTGGGGCTCCCTGGGGCAGCCCTGCCTCACGGGGCTCCCACAGAACAGGCAGATTCTGCTTTGGCCTCTTGTGCTGGCCTGGGTGACTTTTCCTGGTGACCGAGAGCCCACTCTGGCCCTCTGCACACTCTTGTCCCGCCGGCTGCTCCCCCGGCCTCCAGTAGACCCCCACCCTTCATAGTGCTGTCAGCTAACAGCCTGTCAAGAAACAAAGTCTGGAACCCCCTGGCCTACGGGTGAAGATCCTTGATCTTCTGATTCTTGTTTGATTTGTGCAGGAAGGGTCAGTAGCACGTGGGCAGAGGGAAAGAGCTCAGCGGCTGGAGTGTGGACTTTGTGCACTGGAGGTCCAGGTTTGATCCCCTCCAAGGACTGCCAGGAGTGTCCCCTGAGCGCAGACCTGGGAGTATTTCAAGCCTTTCCGTGACTCCTCAGATGTGGACCCAAACCTGAAGTTTCATCAGAAATAATCGTTGCAGCTGGTAGAGCAGAGAACAGTTTCCTGGGGTTCGCAGGGTGACAAAGGGCTCAGAGTGGCAGCTGGGGACCCACCAACTGGAGTGGATGAGACCCAGGAGAGGGCCAGGGGCCTGGGACAGGAAGTGGTGTCCCTGCTCTGGATCTCCTAGTGCACTGTGACCGCTCCAGCCCCGTGGGACTTCTCTGCCCACATCCTCTGAGTGTGTCCCCCTGCCTGAAGGACTTTCTCGACACACAAAAGCAAGCGTCTCTCATCTTTTTTGTTTGTTTTGATTTGTTTTTGGGCCACAGCTGGTGGTGCTGCAGGGCCACTCCAGGTTCGGCCTTTAGAGGGTTGCCCCTGGCAGTGCTGGAGGCTGGGGCGGAAAGATGGCAGGGATGGAGCCTGGTGTCCTGTATGCAAAACTCTTCACCAGCCCGGCTGTACTGGCTCTCCGCCTCGCCACTTGCTTTAAAAATTTGTTTATTGTGGTCAGAGCCATGCGGGAAGGTGCTTGCCTTGCTGGTGGCCAACCCAGATTCAACCTCTGGCATCCTATAAAGTCTCCTGAGGAAAGCCTGGGTGCAGAGCCAGGAGTAACCCCTGAGAATGGCTGGATGTGCTCCCCCCAAATGAAATAGTTTATTTGTTTATTTCGGGGGATCGTCTCCCCAGTGCTGCTTAGGAGACCTTGGGGCCCCACTGGAGATTCTCAGCTAACCAGGCCAGTGGTACAGTGCAAGTCTGTGGATATAAGGACTGCTCAAACCCTGAGTGCTGGGGACCCCCAGGTCACCCTGGGTGAAGGTGCTGGGAACCCCGGGCCACCCTGGATGATGGTGCTGGGGACCCCGGGTCACCCTGGGTGATGGTGCTGGGACCCCGGGCCACCCTGGGTGATGGTGCTGGGACCCCCGGGCCACCCTGGGTGATGGTGCTGGGGACCCCGGGCCACCCTGGGTGATGGTGCCGGGGACCCTGGGCCACCCTGGGTGATGATGCTGGGGACCCCGGTCACCCTGGGTGATGGTGCTGGAGACCCGGGCCACCCTGGGGATGGTGCTGGGACCCCGGGCCACCCTTGGTGATGGCACTGGGACCCCGGGCCAGCCTGGGTGATGGTGCCGGGGCCTCCAGGGCAGTCCCCATGCGGTGCTGGGAATGGAACGTGGTGGGGATCATGCCCGAATCACTGCACTATCTCCTGCCCCCATCTGTAGTCTCACAGCGCCTCCTCTGGAAGCGCCCCTCAATTCTCCCTGACCCCTGCTCTTGAAACACTTGGTCATACACTCCCGCGCCCACTTTGTGCTCTTCTCTAGCACCCCCTGCTCTATCCCATCCCATCACACCGCACCCCACTCCTCTGCCCAAGGAGGGCAGGGGGACCATCCAGTTCTTTTTTACAGCCCCCGCGTAGCCTCTGGCCCTGGTCCATGCAGATGCTTGGTAAATATTTATGTAGCTTTAAGTGGTCTCTGGGCCACTGATTTCCTAGTGCTTCTTAATTGGGGCTCGCCATGACTGCTGGGCTGCATTTAAACCTGGGTCATTAAAGAAGCAGTTCTTTTGTTTTCTCTGCATGGCTCATATTTAGCCAAAGAGATTTATTTCTCCAATAAAGTCGCTCTCCACACATCCCCTTTCCTCTGCTCCTCCTGCTGAGCAATGAAAGTGAGTCCCAGGGTGCTGCCCATTCCAGTGCCAGGGAAACTTGCTTAAATCTCCGCCAGCATCCCCGGGTCACATGCCTGTTTGCCTTCCCCATCTGCAGAGCTAAAGGGGTTCTTTGGCTGTGGGGAACTTCAGAACAGTTCTCCCAATTCCTCACGTTCCTTTGGTCTGAGGCCATTCCCAGCAGTGTTCAGGGCTTACTCCTGGTTCTGTGCTCAGGGGACGCTCAGAAAGAGCTTAGGGGCCACGTTGGGTGCCAGCATCCAGCCCTGGTCAGCTACATAGCAAGGCAAGCACTTACCCTCTGTCCTGTCTCCCTATCCCCTGCCAAATTGCTTTGTTAATATGAAAAGTGGAACTTTAGGCTTGCATTCAGATCTGAAGGCCCTGACTGATAACAAAACCAACTGGCTCCAAATCTGAACCACACAAACGCTGACTGGGCCCCTACCCCAGTTTCCCCTGTGAGTGACTTGGGGTGTCGGGGACTCTGGTTGTCACTGTGACGCTGGGTGCCTTTCAGCCTAAATGGCAGAGTGGAAGCTTGTCTGATGCCTGCAGGAGAGATGTTTCATTTCTGTTTCCCGGTCAGGATTTGTGTATCTCTACTGCTGCTAAGCTCTGCCTAGAGGCAAACCCACAGGCCCCTGGGGAGGCTCTTGTGATCTCCACCGGTTTATTTCCCCGTGTCTGGCGGGGCTCTGGGCAGGGGAGACTGCAGCACAGAGCAGCTGGGTCCATCCTGCTAACTTGCAGGGATGTGGCTTCCCCGACTGCTGAAAGGACAGTGAGCGAGCGTTGGACACTGCGCCTGCCCTTCCACACTTGCTTCCTGTGCTGTGAGCAGGCCACAGAGGGTCCTCAGCCCCGCAGCTACAACTTCCGGCGCCAGAGCCCTGAGGGTCTTCTCGGACAGCCGGTTCTGCTCTGGAGTCCTCTGCTGAGATGGAAACCCCAGGGAGTTTGACCTTTTTCTTGAACATGGAGCTATTCTGACACTGAGGCACTTGGGCAGAGCACCCCAGAGACGTCATTCACGTCCTTCTCCCCAGAACCGGACTCTTGCTTCCCAAACGGTGGCACTCAACACCTGAGCTCTTAGCATGATGCTGGACACAGAGGTCTACTGGGGGCTGGCTGTGGACTGGACACGAGGCTGGGTGTGCTGCGGAAGTTCCCTGTCAGAGCTGAAGCGCAGACTTAGATCCGGCCATGCACCAGATTCCTTTACCAGGGATAGGAAAGAATTCGGGTATGAGTCAGAGAAATAACGTAGAGAAGGGGGTACACTTAAGAGTCCCAGTGCAGGGGCCGGAGTGATGGTGCAACGAGCAGGCACTTGCCTTGCATGCCTCTAACCCATGCTCAATCCCCGGCATCCCACATGGTCGCTGAGCCCTGCCAGGAGTGATCCCTGCGCCAGGTATAAACCCCCAGTATCGCCAGATGTGTTCCAAAACCAAGTATGGGGAAAAAAATCAAGTACAGCTGTCAAGCAAGGAATAACAGCCAGACCATACTCAAGAGTCAGGGTGGATGCATTCTGGAGAGAGCAGCACTGATTCGATCCACATTGCTAGGTGATTTAGGACTAGGGTCAATTAATAAAGGGCAGGATATTTGTTGTATTTCAGAGAAGAGGGAGGGTTTAGGGACTTTGATTTTTCCAGATCCAAGGCTCCAGCATATAGATCCTAACCATATTTGATGATTTTCTGGGGTCCCAGGGCAATTGCGAGCACTAGCTGGTGGATGAGCCTCTTACTATGCAAATGTACTGTCCTGGCACCCATCCTGACTTCCCTCAGTCACCTGGTTCTCGCTCTTGGGTTTCCTATCTCCTGCAAGTCTCAGACCTCAGGGTGGTCACCTCTTGAGTGTTCAGCATCTGTGACATGTGAGCTCAATGGCAAAGACACACTGAGCTTCCCAGCATGGTCTCCCGGATGCAGGAGCATTGTTGAGGATGGGAGGGAATGTGGACGGGCAGGCTAAAGTGAGTGTGCATCCTGGAGAAAGCAGAGGTTCCCTGCTGAGGAGGTTGCCAGACTCAATAGTCACCAAAGGGGTCTTGAGAGACCGGGAGGTGTTTGCTGATGGAGCAGAGGGAGGGGTTTGAAGCAGAGAAGAGGCTTTATGAAGGCAAGAGGCTTGCCAAGGCCCCTGTGAGCCAGAGCCAGAGTGGGTGAGGCAATGAGGACCAGGGTTCACCTCCTGGTGCCCCAAGAGTAGCAGTAGGTGTCACAGCCATTTCTTGATCATTTTCTGTGTCCCAATCAAATACTCTACAAGGAGAGCTGGAAAAGTAAGTCCCTTTGAAGGAGAAATCCT
This sequence comes from Cryptotis parvus, assembly GCA_021461705.1. Lineage (NCBI taxonomy): Eukaryota > Metazoa > Chordata > Mammalia > Eulipotyphla > Soricidae > Cryptotis > Cryptotis parvus. Next base: position 82,121 of record JAJIBD010008596.1, on the reverse strand, counting down.
ATCATTTCGTTTATTTATTTGTTGGGGGGAGTTCTTCCCCACATGGTGCTCAGGGGCCTCCAGGCTATTCTTCAGTGCTCCAGAGAAGTCAAAATTCTCGCCCGGTAGTGTTCAGGGACTTGTGTGGTAGCAGGGATCCAACTCAGGGCCTCTTGCATGCTTGGCATGCAAGCCTGTCCTTTGACTCTCAAATATTTCTCTCTACTCTCAAATACCTGCTAGGGGGCAACTCTCAGTCTTATGATGACCGTGGGAGGCACAATGTTTGGCAGAGACTATTCAGGTTTCCCTGCCTCGCCTTTGACTACAGGATTCCAGAATAGACCCATGAATATCTGACAATAGACCCATGAATATCAGAAAAGGCCCATGAATATCTGACAAGTAACTCTGAAGTGAGTGTCTTTGTTTTGGATGTAGGGTCCCGAGCGTCTCTCCTGGAAGGCAGTGCCGGCAGGGAGTATGAACACAGTTCTGCTGTGTAGAAAAGAGCAAGAGGGATTGATGATTCATTGTCTGTGGCTGTTGTGCATTTGGGATGGCAGAAATGTTAGGGAAAACCTGTGAAGTGCGTAGCAAGGCGATCCCATAAGCGAGGAGCATAAGCTGCTGCCTGAAGCCTGGACCGAGGTCACGGGAGAGAGAGAAGTAATTTGTGCAATAAATCCTGTGAATTCCCATTGCTTTATTTTTTCCTTCAAACAGGCTAAAAATAGAACCTCTGAATAAATATCTAACTTCTCTTTCCCACCTTCGCAGAACAGAGGAGGGCTTGGCTGGGAGTTCTGGAGGGCCTGTGTGGCGTCACAGGAAGCCAAGATTGCCTGTCCTTTAGGAAGCAGAGACCGCCTGTCCTTCCTTCCTTCCTTCCTTCCTTCCTTCCTTCCTTCCTTCCTTCCTCTCCTTCCTCCCTTCCTTCCTCCCTCTCTTCCTTCCTTCCTTCCTTCCTTCCTTCCTTCCTTCCTTCTCCTTCCTTCCTTCCTTCCTTCCTTCCTTCCTTCCTTCCTTCCTTCCTTCCTTCCCCCCCCTCCCCCTCCCTCCCTCCCTCCCCTCCCTCCCCTCCTCCCTTCCTCCTTCCTTCCTTCCCTCCTTCCTTCCTTCCTTCCCTTCCTTCCTTCCTTCCTTCCTTCCTTCCTTCCTTCCTTCTTTCCTTCCTTCCTTCCTACATTTATGCATCCATCCATCCATCCATCCATCCATTCATCCATCCATCCATTCATTCATTCATTCAGTTTTTTGCTCTTTGGGTCACACCCGCGACACTCAGGGTTGCTCCTGGTAGTTCTTGGGGGGACCATATGGGATGCCAAGGATCGAACCTGCATTGACTGCATGCAAGGAGAATGCCCTCCCCGCTGTGCTATTGCTCCAGCACCTCTGCCTGTCTTTTTAGGAAGCCAGAATGAACACATTTAAGGGGCTGCTGGTGGGGGATGTCACCCTGTTCCCGAGCAACGAGGCACAGTCAGCTGGTGCCTCTGGACACCCCACAGGCGACTTTTCCTGGGGTCCTTATGAGGGTTTCTCTGCTCTGATATTGTCTGGCTTCTTATAGCCAGAGGCTCTTGTGACAGTCGCCCACCCCTAGGTGCTGACAGCAACCTGTGATATTATTTTCCTGCCCCCCGTCTGTGGCACTGGGGTGCAGTGGGGTCTTTCTTCCTGTAGCCCCTCCCTCCCTTCCCATCCCTGGGGTTACCTCCTTCACCTTCCTGATATCTGATCATCCCCCCACGCACCTTCCCAATAGTCCTCCTTCTCACCTTCCCGAGCCCCATCAACCCCTCTCATCTCCCCATCCCAGATCATCTCTGTGCTCCTGCTTTTCCCACTTCCCTACACCCAGGGGCTCCATTTCTCTCTCTCTCTCTCTCTCTCTCTCTCTCTCTCTCTCTCTCTCTCTCTCTCTCACTGAGGCACACTGTGAATTACTGTTATGCATAGTTGAGTTTCAGGCCATCCAGATGTCTGGACGAAGACGCTATGGTCCACACACACAGCAGAGCACTCTTCTGCCATAGGAAAGGACGAAATCCTGCCATTGGCAGCTCGGTGGATGGTTCTGGGGAACGTCATGCTGAATGAAGTCAGGCAGAGCGAGAGGCATGGGCACAGGCTGATCTGGCTCCATCTGGGATGGAAGGAAGCGTAGTAGGGATGGCTAGTGTCCGAAGGCAATAGCTTCAAACACAAGAGAGCTGGCCTGCAGCAGGAAGCGGGCCACGGGGGCCGGGGCAGGACAGCGAGGGAGGCGCTAGGACAGTGATGAAGTGGCAGCTCTGGAGGGCCGGGTGCTGTGGGCGGGACGGCGTAGGCATGAGTCTTTCCTCTGCACACGGGCGCGCCACCCCTAGCAGAGCTCCCTCTCGCCTCTCTCCAAACTCTCCTCTCCACGGGGACTCCCCAGATTCCTGCCTTCACCCAGCCTCAGCCTTAGCTCCAACTTTTCAAGCTCTTTCTAGAGCTGCTGTTTGACATACTTGCAGCTGGTCTTCTTCCTTAAGTCTGTATTTCACCGCGGAATTGTCAGAGATTTGGTGCCGCTTCTGTCCCTGCTCCCCACCCCCATCCCAAGTAGTGGGGTGAAACTTGTAGACAATGACTTTATTTTTTTTATTTTTATTTTTTGCTTTTTGGGTCACACCCGGCAATGCTCAGGGGTTACTCCTGGCTCTGCACTCAGGAATCACTCCCTGGTGGTGCTGGGGGACCACATGGGATGCCAGGGATCGAACCCGGGCGGCATGGGCTGGCTGCATGCAAGGCAAACACCCTACCCGCTGGGCTATCACTCCGGCCCCAAGTAGACAATGACTTTAAAATTAATTAATTAAATGTATGTGGGGGTTGGGCCACACTGAGCAGTGCCCAGGGATTACCGCTGACTCTGTGCTCAGGGATCACCCCCTGGTGGTCCTTGAGGGAGCCTATGTGGTGCCGGCCATATGCACCCACCCCAGGGTCTGTGGAGCGTGAGACTATTACCTTAGCCCTGTAGTATTTCCTTAGTAGGTCTCAATAATTTATTTATATTGCTTGTTATAATTTGCTAAAAGAATGATCAAAAATGTTCTTTAGAAGAAATTTAGTGAAAATTGTGTTGGAGCTAATAATCCCTTGTGTGATATATTACCAAGATGTTGTTCGGGGTTCAGCCTTCTGTGCTGATGCTTTGTTAATCGAGAGGGTGCCTTCAGCATTGCATCTCGACCAGTCTGGATTGTTACTTCTGGTTTATCAGGATTGTAGATCCAAGGTGTCACTCCAGGAAGTCTGGAATTTTTAATGAGGTAAAACAGCTGGGTTAAATTTTTAACTGGGGGGCGGGAACTATAGTCCAGCAGGTAAGGCATTTGCCTTTCATGCAGCCGACCCAGTTTTGATCCCCGGCATCCCATATGGTTCCCTAAGCACTGCCAGGAGTAATTCCTGAGTGCCGAGCCAGGAGTAACCCCTGAGCATCGCCAGGTGTGACCCAAAAAAAAAAAAGAAAAGAAAAAAAAAGTAAATTTTTAACTGGGTGGTGTTTGGGGTGTGTCTGCGACTGCCGGAGCTTCCAGAAGTGCAGGGAGATGGGGGAAGTAGCCCCTTCCCAACTCCATGAAAGCCTGGAGATTTCAATCACAAAATCCTGAATTTTCCCAACAGATTTCATTTCTGGATGACACTCGTCCTGAGTCATGGAGTCTGGCCTTAAGCTCGGGGGCTGTTGTGGGGTGTGGAGGTTTTTGGCTGCAGTGTCCTGGGTGGCTGCGGGGGCTCACCCGCCTCCCCTCCGAGGTGCCCCAGATGGCTCACCCTAGTGTGCGGTCCGGAAGAATCTCTGCATCTTCAAATCAATCAATTCTTGTTTCCACGAGCCCTAGTTTTCTGTTGTTTCAGCCACCCTCTTTGTGGTCCTTATTGTGATTATTCATGCACATACATGTAGCCATATGTGCACTTGCATGCAGCCAGCACATGCTCTGAGGCCTTTGCCCTGACACAGAGACCCAGGTTCCTGTGCCCTTAGGGCTTCATAGAAACACAGGTCTCAGGTGGCCAACTTGACTCATTGACCTCACTCACGTCCCTCTGGGTGTGAATGAACTCCTGAGCCCAAGAAACGGTGCCCGTGCTGGAGGGAGGGAACTGACCCCAAGGCTGTTTCTGAGCGTTGCTTATTGGGGTCTGGATGAGACATTTCGGAGAGGGGGAGGGAAGATGGCTCAGTAGATTGGAGCACAGGCCTTGCCTGCAGGAGGCCAGGATTTGATCCTGGTGTCTCATGGTCCTGGGAGCACTGCTGAGCACTGCCAGGAGTGAGCCCTGAACCCTGTGCTGGGAGTGGTCCCTTAGTGTCACGTGTGGAGCAGAAACAAAGACACAGCCCAATACTTGAGCCTCAGGCTGCCCACTTGTAGAATGGGTCTATAATTCCTGCCCTGTAGAATGGGTCTTTTTGAGTTAATTTGTTTGCTTGTTTGTCTGCTTTTTGACAAGTCATTTTCAGGGCTTACTCCTGACTCTGGGCTCAGGAATTTCTCCTGGCAGTGCTTGGGGGACCATGTGAGCTATCAGGGATTGAACCCAGTTTGGCTGAATGCAAGGCAAATGTCTTACCCTGTGCTATTTCTCCAGCCTCAGGCCTGTAATTCTTTAGGATCTGGAGATTAAAGAGAAGATGAGTGTGAATCAGTTGAAGAGGAAGATTGTACAGTGACCTAAGTTGTTGTTTTTACCACCATGGCCACAAAACTGGAGGAGAAAAGGGAGAATATATGAACGAGGTGACTGGCATTTAATACAGTGCTTCTTGGGCAGAACTCAGAGGCCAGGGCTGGAGGCTGCCCAGCCACACAGATCTACGGCCAGCCCGTTCCTGTCCTCTTACAGACACACCTTCCCACACTTACCACCCACTCCCCAGCCAAGTCTGTCCTCGAAACCGTTTCATAATGTAGGAAACTTGGTTCCACCTCAGTTCCCGCCCCTCTCTCCATCCTTCTCGCCTCCCCTTTTCTCCTCCCTTTCTCTCTTCCCAGCCAACCCCATCCTTCCTTTGAAAAGTTTCTCTAGGCGTCCAGTGGTCTCCGTGGAAAGCTGTGGCCCGGCACTCAGCAGCAATGATCTTCTTTGAAGAATCCCCGCTAGAATCTCCTCCGAGGGAGGTTGGGCAACGTTAGAGCAAAATGACACAGTCTTCCTCCGACTGAAGCCTTATTAAATAGCATTCAGGCAGCTCGCAACGTCCTCTTCCTCCCAGCCTTATAATTGGTGCTTTAATGAATTGGACGGGTTGAAATGATTTTTAAATAGCATTTGGATATTAGGACTAATCAAATATTCCAGAATAATAGTCTCGACTCGAGGGGAAGGCAATTATCATCACTAACGTTGTTGTGATTGGAAAAGTACCTTGTGCCTGAGTGAAAACATCCCCCCCTCCCACCCACTCCCCCCATCTAAGGCATTTCTCTGGATACCAACACACATCTGAGCCCACAGCTGGTTCAGGTGGCAACTCAGGTAAAAGCAGGCGACCCGGGCGACAGCTTCTCTTCCATCTGAGGTTTCTTCTGGTGCAGCTGACGTGCTTGACTGTTTGGGGGCGCCTGATTATAGTGTGGGGAGAGACAATTGGATTGGATTATGCTTGCTCATCTCACAGTGCAGCTAATGACCACCCCACAGGCTTGAACCCTTCCCTCCCTTAGTAACCCTGGGAAGTTAGAATTTGCCAGGGCCATGAGAAAAGTCATTTCTTTTTTATTTCTTTTTGGGGGAGGTCCACACCGGCGGTGCTCTCGGCTTACTCTTTTTTCTGCATTCAGTAATCGTTCCTGGTGGTGCTCAGGGAACCGTATGGGATGTTTGAGATCAAACCCGGGCCAGTCATGTGTAAGGCAAGCACCCTACCCGCTGTATTATCTCTCTGGCCCCCTCATTTCTTTTTATGGGTGCGTCACACCAGTGCTGCTTAGGCTCTGCGCTCAGGAATCACTCCTGGCAGTGCTCAGGGGACCATGTGGAATGCTGGGAATTGAACCTAGGTCGTTGTGTGTAAAACAACAGCCCTCCCCCGGAAGCATCCTTTCTGCCCTTACCTGAAAATGGACACAGACCACCTGGACGTGCAGGGGCAGAGCTCCCCCTACTGGCCATGCCCTTCTCTGCTTGGTGAGGAGAGACCTGAGCGGGTCTTTGTTGGACTGGGCCGGCACATTTCCTGCAGTGATGCTGTCTTCACCTTTTTTTTTGGGGGGGGTTTGATCAAATCTTCAAAGATGCTTTACTCATTGGCTGCAGCTCCCTTCTCCACCCCTCCTTCATTGGTGCTAAGAACCGGTAGGGATGGAGGAGGGAAGGGGCACATGGCAACTGCAAGGGCGAGTTGGAGTGGCTGGGCAGCAGGAAGAGCAGGACACCCGGACTCCTTCCTCTGCCTGACCCCTTAGTGCAAGCTTCCGGAAAATGGGGCAAGGGGGCGCGGGCTCCAAGGGCCGGGAGACAGGAGGTTCCAGAGTCTCCTGGGTCAGAACCCAGATCTGGTTCTTGCTCGCAGGCAGGAGCCAGGAGACCCAACTGCACCCCTGCCCTCCTTACCTCCCTCCTTCCTTTCTCTCTTCTTTCTTTCTCTCTCTTCTTCCTTCCTTCCTTCCTTCCTTCCTTCCTTCCCTCCTTCCTTCCTTCCTTCCTTCCCTTCCTTCCTTCCTTCCTGCCTTCCTGCCTTCCTGCCTTCCCTGCCTTCCTGCCTTCCTGCCTTCCTGCCTTCCTGCCTTCCTGCCTTCCTGCCTTCCTGCCTTCCTGCCTGCCTGCCTGCCTGCCTGCCTGCCTTCCTGCCTGCCTTCCTGCCTGCCTTCCTGCCTCTCCTGCCTGCCCTCCTCTGCCTCCCTGCCTGCCTCCCTGCCTGCCTCCCCGCCTGCCTTCCTGCCTGCCTCCTGCCTGCCTCCCTGCCTTCCCTGCCTTCCTGCCTCTCCTGCCTCCCTGCCTTCCTGCCTTCCTGCCTCCCTCTCTTCCTTCCTTCCTTTCTTTCTTTCTTTCTTTCTTTCTTTCTTTCTTTCTTTTTCTTTCTTTCTTTCTTTCTTTCTTTCTTCTTTCTTTCTTCTTTCTTTTTCCTTTCTTTCTTTCTTTCTTTCTTTCCTTCTTTCTTCCTTTCCTTTCCTTCTTCTTCCTTCCTTCCTTCCTTTCTTTCCTTTCCTTTCCTTTCCTCTTTCTTCTTTCCTTTCCTTTCTTTCTTTCTTCCTTTCCTTTCTTTCCTTTCCTTTTCCTTCCTTTCTTTCCCTCTCCCTCTCCCTCTCTCTTCCTCTCTTTCCTTCTTCTTTCTTTCTTCTTTCTTTCCTTTCTTTCTTTCTTTCTTTCTTTCTTTCTTTCTTTCTCTTTCTTCTCTTTCTTTCTTTCTTTCTTTCTTTCTTTCTTTCTTTCTTTCTTTCTTCTTTTTTCTTCCTTTCTTTCCTCCCTCCCTCCCTCCCTCCCTTCCTCCCTTCCTTCCTTCTTTTCTTTCTTCACATGGTAGCACTCAGGGCTTACTGCTGGCTCTGTGCTCAGGGAGCACTCCTGGAGGGGCTCAGGAAGCATATGCAGTGTGGGGTACTGAGCCTGGGTTGGCTGCATGCAAGACTAATGCCCCCAACCTGCACTTTCTCTCCAGCCCACAGCCTTGTTTTTGACTTTCTGAACCATCTTCCAGGGCCCACTATGGTGTATCAGAGAGCTGAAATTGGGGGTGGCTAGAGAGAGGGCATGGGGGTTAAGATGTGTACCTTGTTGGGCCAGAGTGGTAGTACAGTGGAGGGCACTTGCCTTGGCCAACTTGGCCAACCCAGTTTTATCCTTTCACCCCATAAAGTCCCTCAAGCTTGCCAGGGTTGAGTCCTGAGTGCAGAGTTGGGGAGTAAGCCCTGAGTACCTCTAGGTATGGTTAAAAAAAAACAAACAAATAAGATGTGTACCTTGCATGCAGCCAATCTTGGTTCAATTGTTGTTTCCCCAAGCCCCTCTGGGCGTATCCCTGGCTGCCCAGAGCACTGCCAGAGTGGTGCAGGCGCAGGGACAGGGCAGGTGGAGAGCCCAAGAGCTAGAGTGTGGAGTGACCGTCTGTCTGGAGGAAACAGGAAGTAGAGACAGATGTTCTGTCTGGGATTTGACTTTACCCAGTGGAGGCCCCCTGGGAGAGTCTGTGAATTGCCACTTTTGTGTGTTGGTGAGAGCTGCCCGGAAGTCATGCAGGAAGAATGTTTGGGGAAAGTGTGAGAACAGAAGGAAGAACAGAGAGAAGGCATACTCAGAAGCAGAAATTGAGAAGAAAGTTTGCAGCTGGACATTCCTGAGACGGCCGGTCGTGCACTAGTGTAGGGCGAGTGCAGGAGGCTAGAGCGTCTTCAGTAAAAGCCCAGAAATGCACATTTTGCCCTGCAAGCCGTCCGGTTACTGTCCTCGGTGGGCAGACCCAGACAGCATGACCAAAGCGGCCACTGTTAGTAAATTAAGGGGAGGGGATAGCTGGGATCCAGCAAACTGGATTTATAAATGAGCTGGCCTTGGGGTCAGCGTCTGCCAGCCCATGTTGATAGGCGCCATTTTGCTAGTTGGAGTTAGAAGGCTCCCAAGCAGTGCTGGGGTCCCAGGGTCGCCTCAAGGGACTCAGTCAAGAGTGCCCAGTGTCTGAAGGGCAAGGCCTCTCTCTCACCCAGGGGTGCTGGGGTGGGAAGAGGTGCTGGAGAACAACCTCAGGGCCTCTAGGGCCCAAATCCTCTCTTCAGCCATTTGAGCCGTTCCCAAGCCTGACATAACACCTTCCTTGCCACAGTTCTGGGGGTGCTGGGCTTGGAGGGTCATTGGGGGAGAGTCTGGGGGGGACAGCCAGGCTCTTCACTGCAGTGTTGTCAAATAAAAGCAGAAGTGGGCAGATGGACTTGAGCTGGGATGTGAGGACCGACAGCAGCAGGGTCCCTGGGAGAGCCACGGTCTCTGCTTGGTCAGCAACTGAACCCAAATCTGGAGAGGACATAGTATATACCTGAGGGCCCCCCAGCACTGCTGGGGTGCTTGGTGATTCCCAGTATTCCTGAGTATATCCCTCGCGATCGAACCACCAGCACAGCTGTCTGAGAATCATTGGGAGAGGGCCCCAAAGTCTCCTGAAGTGAGACCCCCCCCCCAAGCTACAAATGTTCCAACATCACTCTCAGTGGTAAGTATTTGTCCCATGGACTCACCCCATTTTTCTTGGCTACATTGAATGAATGAATGAACTTCCTAAAGGTTTTTCCATATTCTTCCTTATTCTATGGAACAAGGCTGCTCTATACTGTTGGATGGCAGATCTAGCTAATCTGGGATCTTTGTTGTTTTGCCCACTCACAGCTTAATCTATTTAAGCCAAGGTTCATTCTAATGAGACTTCTCTTCTATGTAAACACTGCTAGAGGGTGTGGCACTTACAGAAGTCACCTTGATTGAATAACTTCTGACTTATACATCTACTAAGACTTCTATATTTTCTAGATTGGGCACAGCTCCTCTTTATACCCACTGCACCCAGCGTGGGACAGTTAGAATTTACCAGGAGACTACCATCCTGGCTACGTTGAGACTATAGGAAGACTATAGGAAGGATCATACTAGTTTGCTCTAAGCAGGCGAGGTGTGACCCTTTCAGTACACGAGAACAAGATACTCAGAATCACCCTGGTGCAGATAATAATAAGAAGGACCTTGTGGGTACCATCTAAATTACATGAAGCTCATGAAGTTAAGATGTATTAGTTTAAATCAGCCCTCTCTCTCTCCAGTGTTTTACATAAGAGATAATGAGCGGCATCCCCAACACTATACCTTTAGGACCTGTTACCCATTAGTCCTTGGCTAACCTTTGTTTATATCTGCAATAGGGTGTGGCACTGCCCTTCTACATTTGTTTAGGGTTCTTTGTTGACATGACCCTCCATGGATTACTTTGGTGTATATAAGGGGACTGACTTGAGGCCCCTTGGGCCTTTTCGCTTTCAGCTTTTGGCTCCTGCTGCTTTTGGCTTTTGGCTTTTCGGTTTTTTGCTCTTTGGCCTTTTGCTCCTTCTTCTGGGTAGGACTCATCTCAGGTGAGATCCTCTCTCTTTGGTGGGAGACTTAGACTATTTTGTTTGGTCTAAGTTCGGACCAGAGCTAGAGTTTGTTCATTATATTGGAGTGCTGTGGAAGAGCTTTTGTGCTATTAAAAGTCTTTTTGGAACTGCACCGGACTCGTGAGTTTTCATGTGTTCTCCCAGCGTCCTCGGAGGTAGAAGAGAACCTCTGTCCTGACACTGTCGGGGACCCCAGCGGCATCCCCCGACACTATACCTTTAGGACCTGTAGGCCACATCCAGGTCTTCCTAGGGAACAGGTACCCTGTACCCTCACCTCATTCCCCAAGTGGACAGGTGTCTGCAACTTGCTGTGACACTCACAGATGCCAGGTACAGCACTAGGGAGGATTTAAAGGTAAGAGACAAGTTGAGAGTCCCAGAGATGAGAGAGCCCCGCTAATGCATCACAACAGCTAGCTGAGGGGGTGGAGGCATAGTTCAGAGGGCAGGGAGCTTGCCTTGCACGCATGGCCGACTTGGGTTCAATCCTTGGCACCGCTATGGTCCCCCGAGCCACGCTTGGGTTGATCCCTGAGCACAGAGCCAGGGTAAGCCCTAAACACGAGTCAGAAGTATCTCCCACCACACTAAAACCAAACCAAAGCAACAGCTAGAAGAGTTCAAGTATGTGTAGGGTAGGAGATTGGGTCCTGCGGGTCAAGGAGACCTTGGCGGGCAGGGGACACAGGCTGAAACCATGAGGGATGGGGAAGGTGTTTCCAGGGAGGGGAAGCTGGCTCATCAGAGGTGCAGGGTGACAGGGGTGAGCAGGGGGAGTGATACTGGAAGAGAGAGGGCAGAGAAAAGAACAGTGGGCAGGGTCCCTCCCCACCCCACCATGGCACCTGCTTCTGGAGTCAGAGAAACAATCATTGGCCCCTGGCCCAAGGCACTCGACCTCCGGCATGACGTGAAGATGAAGACATTGATGCTTCTTGAAGAGCTGCCTCCTCTTTGCTGACATGACATCCTCTTCCTACTATATGCCTCATGCCCCCAGACTTTGACTTCATGGTCTTGAAACATCCTACAGCGCCCCTGCTCTGTTCAGCGGCCCCAGTCTGGACTTGTGCGCTTAAGGCTCCGGGATCTGTTTCCACCCATTACCAACCGCGGAGGGAGACTCGCTAGATGGAAATGGGGAAGGCGAAATTGCCCTCCTTGGAGAAATCATGCAAGCACCTGTCATGTGGAAATGATTCCCGCGCTCACGCTTGGTGAGAAAAGGTACTGATTGCTGCCGGAATGGAGCTAACGTTCCCATGACCTTGTGTTCATCCGGATGTGCTGTTAGCTGGAACAGCCCATCAGCGTGGCCTTGGGGAAGCCTGTGGAGATCACAGATGGTCATTCTGTCACTTACCAAATATTTATCAACAACTGATTAGATACCCAGGCAAGATGCATCTGTAGGCATACTCAGGTGGCTTGGGGAAACTCATCTTCCTGTCCTGGTATGAAAGTGCCATAAAGCTGAGACTCTGGGGGCCAGAGAGAAAGTACAGTGGGATGGATGTTTTCCCTTGAATGCGCCAATCCCTGGCACCCCATATGGTCTGCCAGCACTTTCAGGAGTGAGATCCCTGAGCACAGAACCAAGAGTAAATCCTGAACACTGCAAAATGTGACCCCAAAACCAAAACAAAAAACAAATAAAGGCAGGGACTCTGCAGGTTTTATTCCGGGGTCTGTTGCTGCATCTTCTCCCCCCACCTCGGGTGCAGAGGGGGCTCCAACTCACTTTTCCAGAGAAAACGAGCTCACGTGTGTTGGGATGCAAAGCATAGTGGAAACCCGGGTTTGGAACCTAGGATCTGGCTCTGAACAAGTCAGTATCTATAAAAAAGATATTGCTTCTCCTGTTCAAAGTGGAAGGGTTGATCTTGGAGAGAGAGAGAGAGAGAGAGAGAGAGAGAGAGAGAGAGAGAGAGAGAGAGAGAGAGAGAGAGATTGGGGGGTGGTGGTTAGGGACTGTCCAGGTCTCTTTGTGGCTTCATCATCTGGACAGAAGAAGCCAGTCTAAGATGGCGTACCTGGCACTGTGCTTTTATGGTATTCTAAAATGCCATCATCTTAGTGGGCAGGCCACAGATTGTGAGTCCAACACATTGAAATTGGAGAAGGGGCTGGAGACATAGTACAGCAGGTAGGGCACTTACGTTGTGCTCTGCTGACTCGAATTTGATCTCTGGCATGCCATATGGTTATCCCAAGGCCACGAGGAGTGATTTCTGAGCACAGAGCCAGGAGTAAGCCGTGAGTACTGCCAGATGTGGCCCAAAACTTAAAAGAAAGTTTTTTTTTTTTTTAATTTTTTTATTTTATTATTTTCCCCCCCAAATATCATTACACCATTTTAGACATACAATTGAAAGATGCCTCATGTAGAGTCTTGGATCCACAGTGTTCCAACACCCATCCCTCCACCCAAACCCATCTACCATCACCAATGTCCCCACCTCCCTCCCCCCCCGCACCCCAACCACCCGGCAGATTCTGTATGTCATTTCCTTCGTCTCTCTATATCTCTTTCCCGACAAACCTTCCCGCTCCTCGTGGAATACAGTGCATTAAATGACATTACTGTTTCACTATTATAGAGGACCATCGGCCGCTTTGCGCGCGGATCTGGGCTCGAACTGGTCTTGCTCAGTTGGATCTGGTCGTGGGTCAGTTTCTCAGCGTCCGGACAGCGAAGATGGTGGCTAGTGTGATGGGCGAAGTTTCATCTGGCTGCTTCCGGGACCCCCAGAGGCGATGGGCCAACACCCAAAACCCATCTGCCCTCCTCCGGGGATCCCATCGTCAGCTGGGCTCGGCGCGAGCCGGGCTCCAGTCTCCCCAGCCGCTTGCAAAGCTCTGCATACTGGTTCCCGGGCAGTTCCTGGGCGGGTCCACCAGGCTCGGCAAAATGGAGGAGGGGGAGTGGCTTAACCCTGACTCCATCTGGCGAATTCCCAGTGATTCCCGCTTCTGGGAGCCGCCTACCTGGGCTCGGAACTGGTCTTGCTCAGTTGATCTGGTCGTGGGTCAGTTTCTCAGCGTCCGGACAGCGAAGATGGTGGCTAGTGTGATGGGCGAGTTTCATCTGGCTGCTTCCGGGACCCCCCAGAGGCGATGGGCCAACACCCAAAACCCATCTGCCCTCCTCTGGATCCCATCGTCAGCTGGCTCGGCGCGAGCCGGGCTCCAGTCTCCCCAGCCGCTTGCAAAGCTCTGCATACTGGTTCCCGGGCAGTTCCTGGGCCAAAAGAAAGTTTTTAAGAGAGTGAGAGAGCAGTGTGCAGGAGTAAGCCTGTTCTTTCCCTTGCCATGGTTTTCTGAGCCAAGGGAGGTGCAGAACCTCCCCGCTCCCACGTCCTGAGCTGCCATGGATGGAAGCTTCTCTAGCCCCCTGGGAGCGCCGTCAGCAAAGTGAAGCAGAGCAGAGTCGGGCTCGCCAACCCCGCACCCCTTTGCTTTCTGGTCAGTGAGTCCTAACAATGGCCAGAGAGTCATTGCTCCCCAGTGACCGTGCCCGGGCAGACAATGAACTCACAGATGCCAGCCCTGCACTTCTGTGCTTGAATGACCCCGTTCCGCACCACCACATGAGTCAAAGAGCTTTCAGCACCAGCTCCCCCCTACACAGCCCCCCACCACCTTTCAGAGATGTTTTCCCGGGATCAGCTGAGCTCTAAGCCAGGGCTTCCCCAGAGCACGAAGCAGAGGCCAGGAGAATCATAAAAGCTGTTTCCCAAGCCCGGCGAGCTCTCCACACAGGAACCCAGACCCGAGCCCTGGGGGAGCAATTGCCCACTTCCTCTGCTCCCACCACCAGTGCAGGGCCTCAAGTTCAGGAACTACATTTGCTGACTAAGCTGCTGCTATACACACACACACACACACACACACACACACACATACACACACAAACACTATCTATCCATCTTGCGATTGGCAGGGTGACTGAGAACGTGGAGACATGGATGGTGTCTCCCCAAATATGTTCTCTCCCTGCCGTTTGTAATTAAGCTAGAGGACTTCATGCCAATGAGACCGGCATAGACCACAAAGAACAAAACTGACCAGTGTTGGCAGGCTTGTGAGGAAAAGGATCCCTCATCTAGTGCTGGTGGGAACGTTGGCTGGTTCTACCTTTTTAGAAAACAATATGGACATTTCTAAAAGCAAAAAACACCTAAGAATTGCATACCCATAGGACCCCACAACTCCACTTCTAGGGCACAAAACTTTTCCTGAGACATCTGTGGTCCTATGTTCATGGCAACACTAGTCATGATGTCTGAAACCTGGAAACAACTTAAATGTCCAAGAACACATGAGTGGGTAAAGAAACTCAGGTATATAATAAACACACGGAATACTGCTCAGCTTTAAGAAAAGACAAAATTGTGCCACGTCCTGCTGGTGGGTGGGTCCGGGACAGTGTGTCACACTGAGTGAAGTCAGCCAAAAGGAGAGAGACAGACAGGACCATCACCAAGGGAAACAGAACCTGAGGGCTGGTTTACAGAACTGAGCTGACCCTGGCAGGAAGGCGGCAGAGCTGGGGAGTTCTAGGGCGGGGGACGCTGAGACGCTGGTGGAGGGAAGTGGACACTCCAGTGGAGGCCACAGTGCTGAAATTTGTGTGACTGAAACCCCGTCATGGACAGTCCTGTACCTCACGGTGCCTTAGATTACTATCTTCCCGCTCATCAGCTATTTGCTAGAGCGGGCACCAGTAACATCTCCATATGTCCTGTCTCATGCTAGTAGAACCCAAAGGCATCCGCTTGCTCCAGGAACATAAAGAGCCTCAAACCATTATATTAGGTCACGGGAACGACCTAATATAGATTAGAAAATAAAAATAGCGCTTGAGGGCAAGCCCTAGACCACTGCCCCATCGAGACCACCTTTTCCAGCCCCTCCTCATCCCTACCCCATTCTTCCCCAACACTGGGCACCTCCAGGCTCCCCCCACTGCGCCCCCACCAGTTGGGATATGACAAGATGTGGAAGGGACGACATCAACCATGCAAAGACACCTCGAAAGTGATTCTCAAGCTCAAAACTTCCCTGCAGGTCAGGGCTTACAGGGCAGACCCCAAATCACATTTTTGATTAGTTTGGGAGCTAAGCCCAGCAGTACTCTTTGAGTGAGTATTCCCAGCAGTACTCTTTTGAGCTAAGCTCCAGCTCAGTGTTCAGGCCTTGAACCTGGGCTACCTACAAGCAGAGCCTCTCTAGCCATGGCCCACCCTCAGGGAGACTGTTTGAATGGGAAGTTTCCAGCAGAGGCTACAGCTTGGGGGCCATGGTCACGGCAGCAGGCACTCAGGGCTTGGAACACTGCGATGGGGGTGAGCCCTATTTTTTCCCACACCAGCCCTGAAACCTAGACCCTGAAGGAAGAAAGAATAGACCTCTGTTTTTAGGGTACAAGGTTTAGCAGAATCAGACCGAGGTTGCTGGGGTCACTTTGGGTTTTGGAGGTTGAAGGAATGGCTCCAAACACAGAGTGGTGTCTCCTTGGGCTAAGCAGTTCTTCATCTGAAATTCACCCAGGCGGCCTCCCCTGTGCCCCCCCACCCCGACTCTTTGTTCTTCAGGCTGGTGTGCTTGGGGGTGGGTGAGCCTCCGGATGAGCCTCTTCATCATGAGCACAACCCCACAGGGGCTGAGTGTTAGCTTGGGGGGCTCTGGGAGCTTCTTCCCACTCTCTGGGTGTCTCCAGAGTGATGACACGTGTCGCTGTATCTCTGCAGGCCCTTTGCGCCACTGGGCATCTGTGTTTCTCTCTCGTACTCTGGTCTCGGCTGGGAGCCCGGTGTCTGTAGGACTGGAGTTAGGCTGTCTTCAGAGGTTGTGGGGGGCCTTCAAGCACTGAATCTCTTTTGGGGGCTCTTAGGGAGTGCTCATGGGGCTGGTGGCCACCCCCAGCAGTGTGTAGAGGCCACTAGGGCTAGAACCCAAGTTGCTTGGGACTCTGAACAGTGCCAGGGATCAAACTGGAGCTTCTCACAGAGGAAGCCTGTGCTCCAGCCCTCGGAAGAGATCCCTTCCTGCTACCACGCTCCAGCTCTTTGTCCAAGCAATGGTTCCCATTTCACCCTGTGTCTTTCTTAGTCTGGACCATTCTGAGGGAAGACCCTACTATATTCTAAGACACCATCTCTACAGAGACCCCAGAATAAGTGACCATTAAAGGCTCAGTTGCTGCAGGCCAGGAAGAATATCTGTGTCCCTCCCACATTCTTCTGTGGACATCTGAGCCTCCAGGGATTTGGAGCTGGGCTTTTTGGAGGCCCTTAGGTCCTAAAGGGAGATTAGGATTCTTTGTTTGTTTTGGGACCACATCCAGCTCAGGACTTGCTCCCGGCTCTATGCTCAGAGGTAACTCCCGAGAGCTCAGGAGAAAATATGGTGTCCTGGGGTCAAGCCCTGGGTCGGCCGTGTGCAAGGCGAACACCACACTGGTCTTACTATTTTTCTGGCCCCTAGTATTCTTTTATTTCTTTTGGGGGTGGGACACACCTGGTGGTGTTCAAGGCTTACTCCTGGCACTGTGTTCAGTGATCTTGGAGGACCAAACGTGGTGTCAGGGATTAAACCCGAGTCAGCTGTGTGCAAGGCAAATGCCCCGGCCTGCTGTCCTATTGCTCCAGCCCTGAGACTAGGATCCTTTTTTTTATTGTAAAAAATATTTTATTTTTAAACTTTATTTAAACACTGTAGTTTACTAAGTTGTTCATAATACAGTTATGGGTATTGAATGTTCTAACACTAATCCCACCACCAGTGTGAGTACCCCACCTTCACCCAATTCTGCTCCCTTGGCAGGCACAAAATCATTTATTTTATATTGCTGTTACAACTAAATGATAGTGAAACTGTCAAAAAGTAATTTAGTAAAAGAAAATATGTGAAAATTGTTATACCTCGTAATGGCACTATTAAAGTCATTGTCTGTGACTTACGGAGCTGTTTGCTGCTAGTTGAACCTTCTGTGTTATTGTTCTTATTGAGCTCAGTGGGCTTCTATGCTGCTTTCCCATTTAATTCTCTGTGTTTCTACTGGGCTGTCAGTCCTGTGGAATTTGGAGGTGTCATGTGGCTGCATATGTGGCCATGTGCTCTGGGATCTGTGGAACTGGGACTATTCCACACCCACCCCTTCCCTAGGAGGCTCCAGAGTTTTCAGCCCAAAGGCCGGTATACTAGGAATTGTGTTGGCTTGGCTTGGCCTGGCCTCTCATCTGAGTTCAGTCATGTAGCTGGTCTGTTCACATGGGGTGTGGATATGTCTGGTGGGACTTTGAGCAGTGTGTGTGGTGTGGGTGTGTCTGCTGGGGCTTCGGGCAGTATGAGCAGGGAGGGGGCTGGGGCTGGCTTTCTGTCCCCCAGTCAGAGAAACCCTAGAGCTTTCAGCCTGAAGACCAGTGTACCTGGGAGTTATGTCACCTTGGCTTGGTGTCTCTTCCAAAACTAGTCATGAGGCTGTGAAGCTGGACTCTTTACATGGTGTTTACCTGGCAAAGGTTGCGGTATGAGATTAGGATTCTTATACACGAGAACCCCCACACCTCCCATGAGGAGACAGCAGGAGGCAGGGAGTCGCCTCCAGAGCTCTGTGTGCTGACACCTAGATATTGCCCAGGTTCGTGGGGACTGAGAAACGTCTGCCTTTCTTGGAAGCTTCAGGTCACAGTGGCCCTCCCAGAGAAGCTCCAGCTGCTGACTGGTCTTTGGTGGTCTGTGCCAAGCCACTACTTCCCTGACCAGGTGTGAGCTTAGGACTGTACCTGACACAGCCGTGGATACAACCAGGGCAGGAACACCTCCTAGAAAGAAGGTCCCAAACCAGCCCCTCCCATTTGGGGTGAATTGGACTCGGGACCAGGAGTGGCAAGATCCCCTTGCTGTAGAATTTCTCAGGATAGGTGGTTTTCTAAGTGGCTATGAGCACAGGCACCCTCTCCTTGTGGACAACTCTGTGGGAAGGAACTTTCCTAGCGTGGTCACCTCACAGAAGCCCTTCCCATGCAAACGCTCTGTGAGAAAGAATTTTCCAGCGAGCAGTTGAGTAAGTCAGTGGCAGGACTTGAGCACACACACTCTGTGACTGACTCCGAATGTGGTTAATATTAATTTGGCCGCCTGTGAATTTCCCCCTCTGTAGCCCATAAGATCCACTTCTTGACCTCTTGTACTGAAAACTCACCAGGGCAGCCTGGCCACCCCAAACACATTAGGCCAACAGTCTATTAGACCCTACTCCAATCAACATTCCCTAAAAACCCCACAAAAATAACAGCAAGTGCAAGAAACAATACAACCCTCATCAAAAAGTAGCAGTAAGTTTAGACCAAAGACTGCTGAGTGAATCAGCACCAGAGGCTCCACACAAAAGCATAGGTGCAGGGAAGGAAGAGACCACCACCCCCCTTACTCTCCCAGAGTCTTCCCTGGCAGTGAGATGGGAGACACTGATAGTGTATCAGAAGGAACCACCCCAGACCACATAGACACAGTGGGGAAACAGTGCAGATCCCCGCCATGAGCAGTGGATGAAGATGGGAGCCTGAAGCCTCAACAGGGGAGACCCACATACCCATATACATAATCTCTCTGATCAAGAATTCAGAAACGAAATGGTGAGGATGTCCAGTGAGCTCAAAGTAACAGTGGAACGGACATCCAACAAGACACAGGAGGATATGAGAGGAGATATAAGAACACTGAGAATTTCCCAGGAGACTGGGTGAGGGCTAGGTTCAGCCTTGATGGGGCGGGAATAGTTCAGCCTCCAGTTAATGCCAATAAATTGTTCAGCCTCCAGCCACTGCGTCGCACTCAGAGAGGGGATGTGCTGAGTGGCTCTTGGGATGGAGTGTCGCAGGTTCTGAGGTTGCGGTGCCTAAGGCCTCAGGCAGATCCATGCAGAGTCCTGCAGGCTGGTGCTGCCCCCGCTCCCTCCTACCCCCAGCTTCCTGAAGGGCCACTGCATGCAGAGAGGGTCTGCCTCAGCCCAGCAGGGACAGGAACCCAACTCTGGCCTCACAACTGCAGGGCTGGCATTCTCCCGGCTTGGCTTCCCTTTTTCCTGTTCTGATCCAACAAGTGCCCCCTCCCCAAGAGTCTTAATAGACGCACAGATGAAGGGTGTAGGAGAAAGAAATGTCCTCTTGGACCCTGCCCCAAACCTGGGTGCTCCTTGCCACACTGTACACCTGTACCCAGCGGAACCACCTACTGGGCCGAGAGCTTTTGTGACTTTGGTTGGAGATGATGCTGCCCCACCCCATTTCTGAGAGGTGGGCATGCATTCTCAGTGTGCAGATGGAGAAACCGAGGCTCGGGGACTCTCCCAGCCAGACCCTGGGCGGGAAGAGGGGGTGAGCTGAAGCCTGGGTCACACCCCTGGGCATAGTTTGAACATGTCAGTCCCCAAAATTTGTCTATAAGAATTTCCAGAGTGTGGCCAAGCTCTTCCCTGCCTCAGACTCCTGGCATGGGGGTCCTGGGGGGTGGGCAGGAGGTCTTGAAGCACTGGCCATCAGGCTGCCCTGATGATCAGGGTGACAGGGGTCAGGTGGGATGCAGAGTCACAGGCTCACCTTCCTCTTAGCAGCTGAAGTGAGGGCAAAGTCCAGGGACCCTTCCCATGTGTCAAGGCCAGCACCCCAAGGCCAGCATAGTCACCTGCGGTCAGTCAGCATGGATAGTGTCTGAGATGGGCACTTAGGCCTTTAATTCAGCATTCCACTGGGAAGCTGACTGCCCCCTGCCTGTGGCCGCAGCGGGGCTGGAAGTCCCCAGCCCGTGGAGACGCTGCTCTCATCCCTGGCACAGCCTGGGGCCGGCCATGCTTTGGGCTCCACCGCGGTATCCATGGCGCTTGCTGTTGGGGTCACCCTGCTGCGTGCAGGGACGCCCGATGAGCACCAGCTGCCTGGCGACTCTCCCCTTTCCCAGCAGCTGGAGGCTCCCCTAAGGGGCAGTGTGAACCACTGGAGACCTGTCCACATCCCAGCTGGGGAGTGACCATGCCCAGGGCTCTCCTGCCCGGCCCTAGGAGTAATAAAAGTATTACTCCTAGATTATTACTCCTAGCAACAATTTCCCCTTTCCAAGAGCACCAGATCCCTTGGCCCTAGCAACTGGGCTGGGGAAAGAGATCTTTCCTCAGAGTAACTCAGAGAGCAACACCCAGGCACCTCACACTGGGGACCCTCCCAACTCACCATGGCTCCTTTAACAAACCAAACCCGTGTGGTCATTGGGCTGACCTCCTCTGGGGAGACGGGGCCGACACAGAGCGCCTGGCAGCCGGCCTGCTCCAGGACACGATTGTTTCATTTATGACCACAGCCCGGGAGCGTGCCTGGTGCGTGTTAATATTGGATTATTTCTCTTCCTAGTTAGCTGCCTCCTCACTGCTCCGTTTCCATGGCGACGCCTCTCACACACCACTTCGTACTCTGAATACACAATGTAAACAATCTGCAGTTGAACATTTCCCAATTTAGGGGTTTGGAGGCCGAGCCAGCAGGCCTTCCGTCAGGGACAAAGTGAGACTCTCTCCCCAGGGAGCTGCGGCCCAGGCGCAGGTGGGGGCTGGGGTTTAGCCGCAGCCCACATTGAACCCGGGCTCAGGTGCACGGGGCCCCAAAGGTCGCTGGCTAAGCACCTCTCTTTCCTTGGCGGGGCATCTGAGGGTCTGGGGCCCCGTGAAGAGCCGGCAGGCACGCCTCCCCTCCGGAGAGGTGAGGAAGGAGGTATCAGGTGATTGTCCTCGTGGCCCACATTCCATGCCAGAGCCAAGATCCTGAGTGGAGCTACAAGTGCTGATGGATCCTGGCCTCTCAGTGCCCCCCAGCACCCCCTGCTCGCAGCCAACACTGTGGTTATCTGTTGCTCGCTGAGTCCAGACTTAACACATGTCCATTCCAGAACCCTCTGGGGAAGTCAGGCCCAGGGGGTGTGGGGACAGCCCCGACTGTTCCTCTTGGCTCCAGCAGGGCTGCTCCCAGCAGGGCACTCCTGAGGCCCTCTCAGATGCCAGAAGGCGGAAGCCCCAGGAACGGCTGAAGGCGCAGGAGGAAGGCCCCAGCTCGGTGCATCTTCCAAGGCACCCTCAGACCGGCCTGGGGCACCCCGCTGCTCCACCCTGAAGCCCCCACTGCAGTGCTTGGCAGAGTGATTGAGTCAGAGCTGCCCCAACAGGGCTGGACAGCTGCTGCAGTGGACAGGGGGATGCTGAGCTCAGGGGGAGCATGGGCTCGGAGGCCAGAGACTCAGGCCCTGGACACAGAGCCACACTCCCTGTCGAGGCCT
Organism: Cryptotis parvus; assembly: GCA_021461705.1. Taxonomy (NCBI): domain Eukaryota; kingdom Metazoa; phylum Chordata; class Mammalia; order Eulipotyphla; family Soricidae; genus Cryptotis; species Cryptotis parvus. Next base: position 60,690 of record JAJIBD010008596.1, on the reverse strand, counting down.
GTGAGACAGGGGTCACTGCAGACTCCGAGCCCAGTGCTCCAGCTCACACCCCTTTGCCTCTGTGTGGGTCTCCCTTTCCATGTTCCCAGTTCCCGAAAGGCAATGGAGGTGGGGCTGCTGTGTGCGCAGGGTCCTGGGCAATGCAGCTGGACAGTGGAGGTTGGAGGCTGTGGGCAAGTCTGACTCCAGGTGAGGACACCCCGCTTTGTCCCAGGGGCCCAGTGTGGGGACCCGGACTGGCCAGAGCTCCCCTGGTTGGAGGCTCCCGGGGTACCTTGTGCTTTTGATCTGCAAAAGTGTCTCCTCCCAGACTGCTGCAGCAGGAATGTCCAGGGAGGTGACCCCCGCCACCTCTATCTCTGGCAAGGCCTCTGATCTGGACAGGAGGCTCCAGGGACAGAGACAGGCCTGTCAGCCCAGAGGGACACCACTGACGGGCCCGGGCGGGCAGGGGGCCGGGGCCCCTGGGAGGGATCTTTCCCCCTACAGAAGGCAGGGAGGTCCCGGCCCAGCAGATGTGGCCCCGCTGCTGCTTTTTGTCAAAGGAGCTATTTTTACCAAGCATCTGCCCACGCAGCGAACGCACACGGTTCCCACCTAGTCACCAGCACACAAAGGGGAGCGTTGTGTTTTCGACAGAAACCCCGGACCTTTCCCACTCCACTTCTTAGCAGCTCTTTGCCTCCTTTATTTTGGAGCACAGTGTGGCGGGGCTTTAGCAAGATGTCAAAGGGCACGCTTTGCCTTGGGCCTAGAAAAGGGGCTCTGAGGGGCTGCCTTTGGAGAGGGTCCCCCGGCAGGGACCAGCAGGGACCAAAGAGCTGAGTGACAGCGGCCTCAGGTTCAAATTGGGGAGACCCCAGTCAGCGGCCAAGCAGGCTTTGGAGCACCGGGAATAGGGAGTCGGGGGTCTGTAGGCTTGGGACAAACATTCCAGAGGCACCTCCTGAAAAATGCTGGTTGCTGGCTGCAAAGGTCCCCCCAGGAAACCTACGCCCCCCAAAGGAGTCTTGGTTATCATTTTTCAGTTTTATTTCCCTCCTCCCCTTTCGTTGTGTGGGGGTGAGTGAGGGTTGTGCTCTTTAGGTGGGCCACTCATGGGCTTGCGGAGACCCGATGGTGCCCTCTCATGCCTCCTTGGTGCTGGCAGCTTTACTTGGTTTTGGTGCGTGACCAGACATGGCTCAGACTGCTGGTCTCGCACCTAGGACTCGGGTTTGGTTCCCAGGCGCTGCAGCACCAAAGGCAGAAACCCAATGAAACAGTCCTGGTGCTTGGGGAAGGTGCAGGCTTCCTTGAGGTGCTCGGAAGTGAGTTTGGGGCGCTGGGGGAGCACCCAGTGGCACTCGTGGGCGGCCCAGGGACCTGACTGTGGTTTCTTTCCCCTTTCAAGGCAGGTGTGCTTTGTTCTGCCACAGGAACCTGCTCAGGCCCCTTTGCTGCTCCTTTAAATGTGTGACTCTGAAGTTGTCACCTTGGATACAGAGGTGTGGGCTGGGTGAAGGAGCACCCCAGGCCCTCAGAATAGAAGCAGGGAATAAAGTCCACGTGGCCGGGCGTGGGCCGGGATGAGCTTCCGTCCTGATGGGGCCCGTCCCCCTGACTGGCAGCAGCTCCCCAGTCTCGAGCAAAGCGGCCGAGAACAGAGTCGCCCCTCTGTCCTCAGGCGCCTTTTGACTGAGGCTTTGGCCAAATGGAGTAAGCTGGGGGGCCAGCGGAGCAGGCCTGGGTATGCCCCTGACCCGCCGTGACCCTGCGAGGGACGGGTCTCTCCGGGTCTCAGTTTCCCTGTTGGTCCAGTACAGAGACTAGACGGTGTCACTGTTTCTGCAAATCCCCCTGCTCTCCACGGCTGCCAGGCCCTCAGAGGAGCCCGAGGTTGGGCGTTCTGCCGGTGGCAGGAGCCAGCAGCTCGGGGTTGCCAGCCGCCCACCCTCAGGTTCCCCCGGACAGGGAGTCAGTTCCAGAGGGCGGCTCTGAGGAGCTCTGAGAGCATCGGCGTGGCCGCTGCCATCTCTGCTTCTACTGCTAAAGTGTAAACCCAGGGACTGGAGTGATAGCACAGCGGGAGGGCTTTAGCCTTGCAAACAAGAGACTCGGGTTCAATCCCGGCATCCCATATGGTCCCCTGAGCGCTACTAGGAGTAATTCCTGAGTATCACCAGATGTGACCTCAAAAGGCCAAAACGAAACACACAAAAAAATCATTAAGTGTAAAGCCTATTTGGGGGTCTCTGGAGGTGGGGGGCTCCTGGATCTCCTTCAGCTTCCCCTCCCCATAATCCTTGGAGGTGGGGCCAGGGGTGGGAGGGGGCCACCCCATAATTCAAATTCAAACTCACACTCTGCTGGGAGACGAGGCTCGGTTTGCTCGTGGCTTCTGTACCCCCCCAGAGTGAGCCACTACACAGACCCTGGGAGGGTCAGCCGATGGGCAGGCCGGAGAAGCAGGTGGGAGGCGAGCATAGGCCTAGCTGTCCCCATCCCTGACCTGGTTCCTGTGAGCACACGTCGGACTCAGGATCAGGACATCAGTGTCTGTCGTCTTCACAGCCTCCTCCTGCTCTGCGCCCCTGCACTATTCCTGACAGGCTCATAGGCACCAAAGGTCCGAAATGTCTGTGTCCTCAGGGTCAGGTGCTGTGTCTCTCGTCGCCATAGACACCAACGCACAAGGGAGGGGAGGGGGGGGGGGGATGGGAGCAGGGATGGGGGAGAGAGAGAGAGAGAGAGAGAGAGAGAGAGAGAGAGAGAGAGAGAGAGAGAGAGAGAGAGAGAGAGAGAGAGAGAGAGAGAGAGAGAGAGAGGGGAGAGAGAGAGAGAGAGAGAGAGAGAGAGAGAGAGAGAGAGAGAGAGAGAGAGGTAACAAGGGAAGATGGCTTGTGTGTACTCTGGAGCGGCGTCAGGAGAAGGTTCTGGAGGAACCACATCCCGCAGGCAGGTTCCAGAGGCCTCATTCCAATGCAGGTTCTAAAGTTCCTTGTGTGGCCCTTGACGAACTCTCCTTTCTTTGATCCCTTGGAAACTGGACTTTCCAAGCCTTGGAAACCAGACGCTAATCATAATTCACAAGCGGGTGTTTCCTGGCAGCCTGGGGAGGGGGATTAGCATCCGGGGCGGGACCTGTACACCAAGGGGGCGACATGCTCCAGCACCCCTGGGCAGTTCCTGAGGTCCCGCCTTTTCCTCCCTCAAACTCTCCACCCTGCAGGTAAGAATTTGCTGGCATCTGCTCTCAGAACCTGGTTTCAAAGGACAGAGGCCCCAGAGCAACCCACAACACGCAGGAGAAATCCTCTAAATGAATTTCAAACGCTGAGTCACGGGCCCATCTGTTGCATAACCGCCATTAAAGTATTAGGGATGACTTTGGGGGCTCTTTATTATGCAACCCAGTGGCGAATTGCCTCGGGGCCTGAAAAAATTCCCCCAAAGAGTTTGCTAATTTATTTTCAAATGGGCTGAGTCGAGTGGGTTGCCCCAACCTGATTTTCTTCTGTGTTTTGCCTCTGCTGCTGCTCTGGAATAATCTGAAACAAAAGTCGGTGTTGAGCAGGTTGGGGGAACTTATCCAAGAGGGTCTGGAGCCTTAGAAATTCAGTGGCAGTATCCACCAAAGTGTGCAAGCATTCACGAAAATGTGCACATGTCTGCCAAGTGTGCAAATATCCGGCACACCAGAACTGCCCGTTGCTGTGTTCTCAAGCATGGACAGAGGGCCCAGGGCTGTGGGACAGAAGGAACGGCCCCGCCAGAGACTGTTCTGGCTCCGCTTATCTTAGAAGGTTGCACTCAGTTCTGGAGATGGGAAGCAGGGGATCTGGGACCCAGGCCACCTGGGTTCGAATCCCAGCTAGGCCACGCCCTAGCTGTGTGACTCTGCAGAAGTTGCTTAACCACTCTGGGCCTTGGGCACCTCCGCCTATGAACTATATGGACAATGGCCTTGGTTTTACTTTGTGGAGGATTCAGTGAGTCCATTGGTCTGAAGGGCTTGGAATACAGCCTGGCTCAGAGTGAGACCTGTGTGCTCGTCAGAGACCATTCACCAGCCTGCTGCCCTGCCCCCCCAGGGCACCAGCCGGGCCTCACTGTAGGCTCCGTGTGCCCACAGCCACACCAGCATGTTCTGATGTGGGCTGTGAAAGCCACAAAACCAGCAAGGGGCAACAAGGGGTCCCTTGGACATGCACCTCTTGCCAGAGTCTCTCCCCCACACTTCCCATGATTAGCCTTTCTTCTCTCCACTGGTAAGATCCCGGGACCAGGTGGTGGTGGTGGAGGGGGCCCTGGGGCTGCTTCTTGCGGGAAGCTCGGGTTGTGAGCAGTTGTTGGGGAGGAAAGTGTCAAGGCACATGCTTGGCGTCCGTGCTCACATTCCACCCAGGGCCACCGTGGCAGGGACCTGCCCCAGCCCCGATGCTCTGCTCCTGGCTCCCACTGCTTGGCTGCGTGTGCCCAGCTAGCCCAGGCTGCTCGCATCTCAGTTTCCACCAACAGAGTCAGTAGTGGGGGGCCACGCAGGAAGTGGGACACGGGCGCTCCTTCTTCCTGTCCAGGTACAGCAGTGAGTCACCCTGGGCCACCATCAGGGCTGACAGAGCCACAAGGCGGCCAGAGCCCAAGCCCCCTGCAAGAGGACAAGCAACACCAGCTCCGCACAAGCTGGCGAGCACGGCCCGAAGGTGACGGGTGCTTGCACAAACAGGCGTGATGGTGCAGCATGTGGCCACTCCTTGGAGGTGCCGTGCAAAAGCACAGGAGGTCCTCTGGGGGTCCTCACCCGACCCTGGGTGGGGGTCAGGGGGCGCCTCTGACCGCAAGCCGACAGGAGAGCCTGCCAGGGCCTTAGATCCTTGACTCTGCTCAACGAGAATCCCAAAGGCCTGGAGAGGACACAAGTGTTTCTCATGGCTCTGGCCGGAAGGCTGTGGTCACGGTGCAGGCGGTCCTGGTGTTTGTCAGGGCCTGGCCCGGCTGACGCCCTGTGGCGTCATGTGACAGAGGGGGTGAGGGAATGCTCAGGGGCCTCTCGGATCTGGACACTCACCCCATTCACCAGCTCAGCCCTCCTGACCTGCAGCTCCCCAGGGGCCGGATCCGAACACGTCACACTGGCCTGAGAAGATTCTCCCCCGACACACTCGCGAGCATCACAGGACCAAGGGGGTCTGTTGATGGCGTGGGGAGGGGCCAGGTTGTAGCAAACAAAACGAGGCGGTCTCAGAGAACAAGACGGAGTGTGAGAAGAGTTCTGGGCAGTGTGGGGGCCAGAACAGACGGTGGGACTGAGCAAAGAGGGGGCTGGAGTCTCTCAGTCCCGGCAGCAGCCGGGGGACACAGTGTCCCATTGCATCTCGGGTTCAGAGGTGCAGCATGTCCAAAGCACCGTTCAGAGCCCAGGGTCTCAGCCTGTGGCGCCTGTGGCTCCTGGATAACGCAGGACATACCCAAGCTTCCATCGAGGAAAGGTCCAAGGTTGGCACGGGGTGGGGAGGCGAAGACTGTGGCGTGGGCTGGACAGTAGCTGCAGGGAGAAATGGGGAAATGGGGGGCTGTGGGGGTGTCTGGGAGGCCAACAGAGGACGTGTCGGAGCCCTGGGTGACCACAGACGGGGCAGTGGGGAGAGGCCGGGAGACAGGGATGAGTTGGATTCCGGGTCTCAGCAACACCTCCCGATGGACCGATGTCTGGGTCAGCAACAGTGAGCTGACACAGGCTGCCAGAGGGCAGAGCTGCTGGCCAGGGAAGAAGAACCAGGGGTCCGGGAACCCCTCGCCCAGGGGAGGGAAGGTGGGCAGAGAAAAGCCACAAGTGCACACTGACCATCGAAGGCAGAACAAGCTCCAGCTGGCTCTGCCCTGCCGGGCTGGAGTCCCTGCCCCAACACAAGTGCACACACACACGCACACACACGCACACACACACATGCACACACACGCACGCACACACACTAACACACATCACACACAGACACATACACTCATGGGTGACAGTGGGGCAGGCAGGATGGTAAATTGGGCTGGAAGTGGTGTCAGGCAATACTCTCTCTCTCTCTCCCTCCCTCCCTCCTTTTGCTCATCGTGGTTTGCAATACAGACACTGAAGTGCTATCATGTGGGTCTCTTTCACTGTCACTGTATCACTGTCTTCCCGTTCATCATCGATTTGCTCAGCGGGCACCAGTAACATCTCCATATGTCCTGTCTCATGCTAGTAGAGCCCAAGGGCATCTGCTTGCTCCAGGAACATAAAGAGCCTCAATCCATTCCAGAATGAGGTCTATAATCGCTACTGGTATCTGGCATATCAAATACGACACGGGTAGCTTGCCAGGCTCTGCCGCAGGTAGCATACTCTTGTAGTCATCTCTAAGTCCAGCATTTATTGATGAACCACGCGCCGCAAGTGGCCGCGTGAGCTGGGCTGTGATAGGCTGGTCTGCTGGGTGGAGTTCTGACGAGAAGGAAGTCCGATGTGGAAAATGGAGGCCCTCATGGAGTGGGGAGTCGTCTGGCTTGTTGCAAGGCTCTGCTGGGGTGGCGGGCCAGGGCTAGAACCCGCCATCCCTCCTCAGTTCTAGTTTAGTGTTACCATTTCCAACTATTATTGGCAAACTGGGGACCAGGGTTCTTTTTAGCTCCTTCCACATTGTAGCCAAAATGTGCTTGTGGAGTCTTTGGGCTCACGAGAATTTATTTTCTCATTTTCCTGAGCACCTAATGTGCTGGGCACTATGTTCTGAGCAGTGGCTAAGCGCCAAGGCCATGGAGAATCACCAGCAGGGAACCAGATCTTGCCCTGTCACAGGGACAGCAACACTATTGTGGAAGTGCCCGTGGGCTCTCTGAGGCGGGGGCAGCCAGGACAGCCTAGAGAACCTTAAAGAGGGCTGAGTTGACCCTGGGGTGGCTGTCCCTGGGAGTGTCACAGCTATTACCAGAGAAAAGGAACACTGGACCTTCCCCCTCAGCACACCCGTAGTGTGCTGGGGTCACCAGTTTTTCAGTGACCATTGAGGGCTGTAGGGACGCCATATCCAGGCACGAGTGTTTGGTGTGGAGCAAGAGCCCCCGGGAGGCCGGACACGATGGCCAGACCCAGGGGACGGGAACCACCCTGGAGACAAGCCTCGTGATGGCACCGGGTGTGGGGAAGGAAAAGTCTCCCACTGCTCATCTGCCCAGGGGCTCAGAGCATCTCAAGCTATAGACCGCAGCCCCTGGGGTCGTGCCACTGAATATGGGTGGGTGAAGAGCTCTGAGCATGCGGCAACCCAACAGACTCGGGGGATCAGTCAGACGCGCGTCTGGAGTTGGAGGCGTTCGGACAGCACTCACCTTGTTGCAGGTCTCAGCGGAAAGGCTCCTGGGCCAGGAGAAAGTGGAAGAATTCCCCCAATGAGATTAACAAGAGACAAAAGGGCAAAAGAAGATCAAGAGACCCTTATTCACACTTGTGTGGTCCAGGGCACAGGACCCCCAGCGAGCAGTGACCTAAAGGAATGGATTGAACTCGGGTTCCTGCAGCATCCTAAAAAAACCAGATCCAGGGGCAGAAAGACTGCTACAATGATAGAGCTCGTGTCTAGCTGGTGTGAGGCCCTGAGTTTGATCCAGTCATTGCTGGCCATGACCCCCATAGATAGATAAAATATCTATTTTAGAGAAGGAGCAAAGTAAAAGAGGTTTTTGGGGTGAGTGTGCATGAAGGCAAGCACGGGGGAAACCATGATGGATAAGGGGGCTCTGGCTGTGCTGAGGCATCCCTGGGCCTCACCCTGGCCAGATAAGTGATCTCCAGAGATTAATATCTGTACTTCCTGGCTTAAAGGTCGCAGGGGCTATTGCTGTGAATGTCAGGTGCGCTTCAGCAGCACAGAAAGGCCAGAGCATTTTGCCTTCAGCTCAAAAGAATCCTTAGGCCAAACTAATCCAAAATATTCCCCAACCTGCCTGGGGTTGCTGTATTCCACCACCTGACAGCTAATGTTTATTGACTATTACCAGGGTGTAACCCAACCCGTGGCTCTCTGAGTGTGGTCCCTAGGCCAGTGGCATCTGTGTCTCCAGGAAGCTTGTTGTTATAAATACACATGATCAGGCCCCACATCTCCAAAGGCCTAACCCCTGGGATGAGGCACAGACATTCTGTGTGTGGAAGCAGCTCCCTGCTACTGCTCAGCCAGCTGTGGGCCTGGGGGTTTGGGTGCAGACCTTGGGACCTGCCTGGCGCTGCTTTGCCAGGGTGGAGGGGGCACGTAGTATCAGATGCTGGGCACATGCTCCAGCACTGCATGCTGACTCCCGGCCCTGCACTTGGAGTTTTAACAAGCCCTCAAGGAGGTCCTATCTCATGTTCAAGTCGGAGAATGGCTGTCCCGGTGGGCGTGGATAAAGTCGTCAGGATGCCTGCCCGTCACGGAGAAGGTGAGACGGCTAATTACACGGTCAGCTGCTGTGTCAGATGAGGGAATACACAGAGAACTACTGAACCCGTGCCCTGGCCTGAGCCTTCCTATGAAACAACCAGTGTGGACAGCACAACCCCCCCCCCCCATGTCACATCAGCAGAAAACATGCTGGCCAAAGGGATACTGGGAATCCCGTGACAGAGAGCCCAATCCCGCCCAGGAGAAATCCAGAAAGGCCCCGCCCTCTGTCCCTCCGGCCTTACTGACACAGCCCACGCTGCCAACGCTTTGAAAGGTGCACAGGACCCGCTGCCTCCTGGCAGGCAGGGTGAGCCGTGAGGCCCCAGAGAGACTCTGGTAATGGGCGCTATTTAAATGAAGCAAAAGGTACAATTTCAAATGAAGTGCTTTTTTAGCTGCCAAATAAAAGGCCCCATTTGTGAGGGGGAGAGGATTCCTAGAGCTCGGGGCTGAAAGCAGGCAGAGATGTCAAAGAAAGGTTTCCTCAAAGAGCTGGCCGGGCGTAAAGACACGCACCTGGCGGCTCCCTTAGCCTGTTTCAATTCAGGCACGTCTCTTGCCTCCAGGCCCAGAGCTTCACAAACAACAGTGTTATTGAGGGCTGGGCAGGTGTTGGGGCTATACCAGATGGTGCTCAGGGGCTACTCCTGACTCTGTGCTCAGGGATCACTCCAGGCAGTGCTCAGGGGCTACTCCTGAACTCTGTGCTCAGGGGCTACTCCTAACTATGCTTAGGGGTTATTCCTGATTGTGCTCAGGGATCACTCCGAGTGATGATGCTCAATGATTAATCAGTATCGGCTGTACGCAAGGCAAGCACCTTAACTCCTGTACTCTCGCTCAAACCCACGAAGCTCTGGTTTGAGGAGAGATAACACCCTAATCACGAGATGCTGGCATGACCATCTGTGTGCCTTTATCAGGTCACCCGATCCTGCCCTAGGCACAGAACATATTCACAGCATATTTATATCTGTGCATTTCTCTCTGTCTGGAATTTAACGAGTGTGAGCATTTTAACCGCATTGCTTGAGCTTCTACTTGCTGGCGCTAAACACACAATCCTCAACCCTTAGGCAACGGCATGAAAACTCCATCAAAGAGGCAAAGGGCCCTTTCCCGCTTAAGAGAAGGGCCCCTTTCCCCGCTTAAAAGCGGTTTCTCTGGAGATCAGACCAGAGCGAAGGGGAGGGGAGAACCCAGGCCTGCTCCAGAGCCGTCAGTCCGTGTGAACCTCGATGGAAAGACGCTGCTGCAGGCAGACTCCTGGGCTGCTTTGCACAAGGCCAGCCCCTGCCTTTCTCCTTCCGTTCCCCGAGGGCTTGCACTGCAATTAGTCTTGCATTCATGCCTTTAGTATCTTTGTGGGTACTGAAATGCCTCTGCAGAAAATAATTAGTGCACCTTCTGCCTCCCTGCCCGCTAGGTGCCTCTAAGCTTAGACCAGGCAAACGGGCATGGCGACACCTGCTTACTCAGCCAGAGGGGAACCTTGGCAGTTGGCACCTTCTAGGGCCCGCACGCAGATTGGAAGGGGTGTGGCTTGCCACACTTGAATGTGCCCACGGAGCTCCAGGGTCATATGGAAAATGTTCACTCTGACGTCTAGGTTGACACCTCGAGTGGCATTTCTTGCAAGCGCACCTGCAAGGCTGCAGTGGCTGGGGTTCACTGGCAGAAACGAAGCAATCGCGGACTTTCAGAACTGTTTTTGCAGCAGCCTCTGCCAGTGGGGGATCTGGCACCCTTTGATTTAGGGGTTCCTTGAAAGCAGACCCTGGATCTGACACTTGGAGGTGGGGGTGGTGGCTTTGTTTTCTGATTGACACCTGGCCCAGGTCACTGCACCCCCGTGGGTGTGTATTTATTTAATGAAACAGTCCTGACTTTGTTCCAAAGAGGGTTTTAAATGGACTTAACCCCTAGCAGGTTCTAATGAAGTGTATGATGAAACGGCCTGGGAAGAAAGTCAGTGCGGGGTGGTGTGTGTGTGTGTGTGTGTGTGTGTGTGTGTGTGTGTGTGTGTGGTCACAAATCCACTGAATTTCCTTCTCAAGGAGTACCCCACCACCTGCCGGCATCTGGCTTACACTCCTGCCGCCTGCTTCTGAAATAAATGCTCCCTTCCTTAAAAGCGGTTTCTCTGGAGATCAGACCAGAGCGAAAGGGTGGGGGAACCCAGGCCAAACCAGAAAGCTCAGAGAAGCGGAAAGATCCCCAAAACATCAAAAGACCAACTCGGGACCGCGGGCAGTTCGTGTTGCTCACTCTCAGCTCAGCCCGCAGCGCCCGGCGGGTAGGTCTGGGGAGCCCCGCAGCGCGCCCTGGCGCCCACAGTAGCCGGTCCCGGCAGGGCTGTGGGCTCGGAGCAAGCCTGCTGTGAGCTGGGCTCGAGCAATGAATCTGCCAGTGCATCTCCCGTGCCGGGAGGAGGACGTGTGTGTGTGTGTGTGTGTGTGTGTGTGTGTGTGTGTGTGTGTATGGAGTGTGGGGTGTGTATGTGTGAGGGGGGTGGTTTGCAGGTCGCGTCGAGGGTCGTGGGGAGCCCGTGGCAGAGCGTCCGTTCCAAAGAACCCCCCAGCTGGGCTGCGTGAGAGTCCTCGCAGCGCCTTATCCAAGCCTCGTCTCCGCAGAGAAGGCTCGAGGGTAGAGCAGGGGCTCTAGGGGCTCCCTCAGGGAGAGGGCGAGGAAAGGGGAGCCGGAGGGCGATTATATTGGTCAGTCGCTGAGCCTCCGGGGGCGGGTGGGGGAGAGGCGGGAGGCGCGCACGGGCGGGTGCGCCCCCGGGGAGGCGTCCACGTGCTGGGGAGGAGGGAGAGCGGGCGGGAGCGGGGGTGGAGGGAGGCGAGGCGGCGGGCGGGAGGCGCCACGGCCTCGCAGACGCAGGCGCTGGCAGCCGGAGAGAAAGTTCCCGGACACGGCTCGCCCCGCAGGGCCAACGTCGAGGCGAGGATCCCGGTGCCCCGCGTCCAGCCGGCCTCTCCGGGCAGCAGCGCTGTGCCCGCGCCTCCAAACTTGGAGCGGGAGGATGCTCGGGGTGGGAGCCGCGGGGCATGGCGCGGGGGGCGCCCTGAGTGCTCCCGGAGGGCCGGGGCCGGCCGAGCGCGCCGATACTGAGCCGGCAGGTAGAGTCTCCAGCGCCGCGACTGCGCCAGCCCTGAGAGCCACCAGCGCCCCCGTGCCGGCGCCGCCGCCGCCTCGCCACCAGCCATGCAGCGCGGGCGCGCACGCCGCGCGCGGGACTCTGAGCTCCGGCCGCGCCGCCGCGCCCGCACCCCGCCACTCGGCGGCCGGGAAGCTGCGGGCCCCGGGCCCTCCGGCTCCGAGCTCCGCGCCAGCTGCTCTAGCCCCGGCGCCGCTCGGCCGCCGAGTGCCGCCCTCCGCGCGCCCGCTGAAGCTCCGACCCTCCTCCTCGCAGCCGCTGCAAGCCCGGCGCTCCGGGATGGCGCCCGGCGGGCCCCTCCGGCCACGCAAAGTTCGCAGGAGGCGAGAGATGCTGCCGCAGCAAGTGGGCTTCGTGTGCGCCGTGCTGGCCCTGGTGTGCTGTGCGTCCGGCCTTTTGGGAAGCTCGGGTAGGTGCCGGTGTGAGTGCACCCCTGGGAGTTGGAAGGGGGGAGGGAGGAAGGCTCGGACTGAGAAGCCCCGGGCAGGCTCCAGATGTCTCTCCCCTTCCCGCCCGTTAGGTCGCTCCCAAGGTGCGTCCAGCCCCCTTGCCGCCGCGCAGGTAAAGCGTGCCCAGGAGGTCTGATGCCCAAGCGCTGGGCTGCAGCGCGCGTTCCCCGGAGCAGGGCGGGCCCTTGGGGCTCAGGACGCGGCTGCATGTCTGTTGCCGGGGCGAAAGCCGGCACGCCGGGCCCCGCGGTGCCAGACTCTGTCCCGGGAGTGCGCGGGAGTGGACTGGCGCCCCGGCGGCGGGCCGGGGTCCGAGTGCGGATTCTTGTAGAGCCCCCCCCCACCCCGCCTTCTCTCTGGCGGAGCCCAGTTGCTTGTGTTCGGCGTGCCAGGAAAACCCAGCTTCAGGCGCTGGGAACTGCCCCCCAGACCATCCCCCTGCAGCCCCTGCAAAGGTCCCACTGGGGTTCTTGTGGGGTGCCCGGGCTGTCTGTGGCCACCAGGAAGGTTGCTGTATATGTCTCAGCATCACTTTTTTCCACTCCTGTTCATGTCCACGGGGCAGAGGGCTGGGGGTCAGGAACCTTCTTGTCCACCCATATTTGGGACAGCTTCGTATTTGTCTATTGGAAGGAGAAGGAACTTGATGGGGTCGGAGGAGAATGTGGCGGGATCTGAGCCCCCAAGGGGTTCAGAAGACGTTTAGCTTCTGACCTTTCCGCTTTCAGTTGACTGCTCTGGCCCTTTTTACTTTGGTTTTTGATATTTAACGAACAGAATGCAGACAATGTAGCAACTCAAGTGGAGGAAGCGGTCCCAGTCATTAGAAAGGGAGAAGTTAGAGAGGTCTGGCAGCCCATAGGTGAAAGTCAGGTGGACATTGAGGGAACTTAAAGAAAAAGCACGCCCAAAGTCCCTACATTGTGATCTGAGAACAGAAGGTTCAAAGTGGCCCTTCCCAGCAGGAGGACACAAAGGTTATTTGAAGACTTTAGTATCAGGTGCTTTGCCATTGAGCAGGCGGATGTGTGTGTCCCCCCCTCCCCAAAAAGCCAGTACCCCCCCAGACACACACACACAGACACACACTTCAATTACACACCAGAAATAACAAAATACCTAGAGGTTCTTGGGTGTCAGCATTTTGGAAGAGATATTATTACCAGCTGGAGCAGTACGTGCTCCTCCGGAGGTAAATGAATACTTTAAAGGTGTTCAGGTGAGAATCAGTTCTATTTGCCGGATCGGGAAGTGTCTAGAAGGGGCCCCTCTTTTGACCCCAGGCACTCGCCTCCAACTATCTCCTTTTTAACTCAGTCTGTCCTCGGACCCAGAGCATCCGGCATCTCCTGGTGCCTTGTTAGTGCAGAATCCGGGTCCTAGCTCAGACCTAAACCCAAAGCTTCATTTTTTTTGTTTGTTTGCCTGTTTTTTGCGTCACACCCAGCGATGCTTAGCACCTCCTGGCTCTGTGCTTAGGGATCGCTCTTGGCAGACCCAGGGGACCAGTCGGGGTGCCAGGGATTGAACTCAGGTCAACCACCTGCAAAGCAAAGGTGCCCTAACACTCTAGCTCTGGCCCCAGAAGCTTCATTTTTATAAGATCACCAGGTGATCCTGAGCACGGTTCAGATCCAGCAGCCCTGGGGCAGACGCCTCACCTTTTCCACCTGCAGGCAAGCCGACTTTCTCTTCTTTGGTAGCTCCTTCCTGCCTGGGTGAGTTCTAGGCCAGTGGGCAGTGGATACCCTTTGCTGACCTCCCAGAGGTGGTGGTGATGGGGGGTCATTTTGGCCAAGTCAGATGGCAGACTGAGCCACATGGCAGTGAAAACCGCTGGACCTAACGTTACTGTCGGGAGCAGGTGCATGGGGGCAGCCATCATGGCATGGGTCCCTCCGGGTGTCTCCGGCTCAGAGCTGAGTGCTGCTGTCAGATTAGATCCAGGCATGAAAGGTCATGGGAGGGGAAGGACGGGGGCAGGGACTATCCCGACCTCATGGCCCCTGTAACTTATTTTCCAATCCAGGCCATAAAACAGCCTCTGCTAGCCAGCATGCTCTACCAGACACATGGCGGAACCGAAAATTGATGGCGCCAGTGAATGAAACTCAGCCAGCCAAGAACTGCACAGATCCTGGTAAGAATTAGACCCTCCACCCCGCCGCTTGCTCCCAGCTCCCAGTGTCTGGCCTGGAGCTAGGCTCGTGCCGACCTTCACAGCCACAGCGCTGGTGCTGAGCAGCAAAAGGGGCCGGGTACTCGGAGGCCTTGAGCAATCAGCTCTGCTATCGGGCAGCTCTTAGGCTTTCTTGATGCAACAGCTGGAAAGGTCGTTGTTTCAAGGTCGTTTGCTTTTTTACTTCATTGTTTGAGTCTTACCTTGCTGCTCCCCAATGCAAGTGTGACTCGCTTCTCCCAAGTTTGACTTGACGGGCAAATGTCTTTGTTTCCAGATCCTTTGGTTCCCTGTGCCCATTTTCTGGAGCTCTTGTCACACCTGACAATGCTTAGGGATTACTCCTGGCTCTGTTCTCAGGAATTACTCCTGGTGGTGCTCGGAGAGCCATATGGGATGCTGGGGATTGAACCTGGGTTGACCAAACTCCCTCCCTGCTGCACAATTGCTCCAGCCCTAACCTTGAAGGCACTTTTTGATGTCCTTTGCTGGCTACTTCTGGGGGACCTGGCAAGAATGGAGTCGCTGGTGCCATGGGCAGGCTTTGGCTCACTTCTGGGGACATTCTGCAGCATGTGTGTGGGCTGGCAGCAAGAAGATTGGAAACTGCTTGGACCCCGGGCGGTGGGCTTGGTTCGACCACAGTGTGGGCCTGGGCTTGGCCATAGCATGGGCCTGGGTTCAGCCGCAGTGTGGGCCCAGGCTCGGCGCTGGTTTCCACACTCGCTGGCCGTTGGGGAGATGTGTGTGGGGTGTGCGGATGGGAAGCCCTTGGGCAGCTCTGTGCTCTCACTGGGCACCACCTGGCTGGCACATCCTGCCATCTTCTGCTTTTCCTGTTTTCTTGCCTTTGGAACAAATAGGATGCAATAGTGCCTCGCTTGGTCCGGAACGTGTCTGATCATGTGTGGGCTGTGGGCACCTGGAAATGGAAACCCTCAACAAAGGAATGTGTCCAGGAGTCAGGCCAGCCAGGAAGGATTCCGTGGGGAGCCAAGACTCACCAGCATTTTATGAGCTGGGAAAGATCAGGGAGGACTCAGAGCCACTCTGGGCCATGATGCTGTGAGGTGTGAGGCTGGCTCCGGCCTCCAGGTGGGCTGGATGCGGATGTCCAGTGTGTTCTGTTGTGGAAGGTCTGACACTCCCCTCAGAGCCGCCTGTCTCAGCACCAGCATCCCTCCCTCCGGAGAAGGGCGTTTGGGTCATGGAGAAGCAACAGACCTCCTGTGATCATGGACTGTCCATTCCCGAGCGAGACCATCTGTCCTTGGGGGACCCAGCTGACAGAACTGAGCCAGAACCTTGTCAGCAGAAATGGGGGTTGTGGATGCTCACTGTCCTGTGTAAGGTCCTCTAGAGACTGACCAGGGTGCCCCGGGGTGAAACCCCAGAATTTTCTTTGCCCACCAGGGGACCGGAGCCCCTCTAGATATGAAGGAGAGTAAGTGGGATGATTTCCAGCAGGACAGGGCCTCACCTTGGACCAGCTACATATGTGTTCTTCTCCCTAAACATGTCACCTCTCGTCTGGGCACACTGGCGTATGGAGCACCCCCACTTCGAGTGTTCCAGGGTCCTTCTTGGCCCTTGGTTCTTCAGGGTCTGATGGGGCATCAGCCCAGCGGTGGTCAGACCGTCTGGGCCTTGTCCATCTTACGGAGCAGGCCGTAGTGGGAAATGAGGGATGGTTAGCATCTTGCCTGTTCCCACACCAGGGCCTCCTGTGTACGGTCAGTGTGGGTGGGCTGTCACTTCTGCCCCTGGCGTGGAATATTCCCGGAGTGGAACCCTTAGTGCTGTCTGCGCCAAGGAGCAAGAAGATGAGCTCAGAAGTCCAGTGGCTTCCCAAGACCTCTTGGCTGCCCACAGCAGCCCCGAGTGCTTTGACTGCAGACCCCCCCACTGCCCCTCCCGTGCTGCTCAGCTGCCCTCCTGGCCTTGTCCCTGAGCCGCTTCCCACTCAGTGTCACAGGAGGCGGCCCTGGATGTCCTCTCGGATAGAGCGGCCTGGAGGTTGCCCCCTTGGTGAGCGAGGGATGGCAACGCCCCACACCCCCATGTTGTGGCCTTGTTCTCGATGCTCAGAGCCCTCAGGACAAATCACCCAACTGTGTGATGAAATGGGACGTGGTTGGCTCAGTCCCTGGGATGTGCAGAGGGATGTGACTCGGTTTCTCTCGGTCTCAAGACTCTGGCTCTGCCACTGTGGCAGCTCCAGCTTTCTGTACTCTCAGACCTCCAAAGACAGGCCTGTGCTAAGCCCTGGGGGGCCCCTGGCTTGCTCCACTTGAGCCTCCTAAGCCAGTGGCTGGGGCCAGGGAAGAACAGGTTCTCCACTCGCTTAGACCTTGTTGCCAGTCTCTGCCTCTGGAGGGGGCAGCCAAGGCCACATGCTCCAACCCCGAACTCCTCGAGAGTGGCCCAGGTGGGTCTCTGGGGAGCCGACATGCAGTTCTTTGTAAGTACTCACCATGGGGTCCCTCTTGGGGCTGCTGCTTCAGGCAAAGGTGGTCAGCACCCCCCCATTCTCCCTCTGGGCCAGATCAGGGTTCAGGGGTGACAGAGTGACCCCAATGGCTGTTGTTTCTCACAGTTGGGACAAGTGTCCGGGGAGAACCATCAGGAAGGTAGGCATTGGGGGGGGGGTCCCTAATATCCCCTTTGTCCATCTCCACCAGCTAGAGCTCTCAGTGCCCCCCACCCTCACCCAATGTACAGGGTGAGCAGGGAGGGGTCTGCGATGGGGCAGGCGGGAGCTTTCTCATTCCTGACCAGTCACAGCGCCCAAGACTCACCCACTATAGCCAAGCTATAGCCTTGTGTTGGCTGGACCTTCCAGTGTATTCTGGGTCCTTGCTTGCTCTGGGGGGTCTCCTGCGACTCGGCATGCAGGACCCTGCCCTGCCACCCGGTCTCATTGTTCTCGTTTCATCCAGAGCTCCTGCCTCCCCCTGCCCCGCTCCCCCACACGCTACCCTGTCTTGGTTGTGTGATGGGTCTTGCCGTGCAAACCCACACTGCTCTCCACTCAACGGCTTTGCTGGCAACTCCATTCCCAGAGAAAGATTCTGAACACCGGGGCCCCATTCACCTGAGAGCTCTTGACGTGCCCTGTGGGGTCTGATTTCACCTTTCTGGAGTGGGGCCCAGAACCGATTTATTTAGAAGCAACCCTGGAAGTTGCCTGACTCCAGGCCGGGTGGACGCTCCCTGCCCCTAGCCCTGTGCCTCCACGAGACTGACCTCCCCAGGAAGCTTATTAGGAATGTGTGGTCTCAGCACCCCCGGCCAGACCCCTGGACCCCCCCCATCCTCACGAGATGCCCGGCCCTGGACAGGAAGACACATTCACTTGGCTGGGGCGGGCTGGGGCGGGAGGGTGTCAGTAAGTCTTGAAAAGCCGAAGAGACTTGGGGTGACATCAAGACTCATTCACTAGCGAGAGACTCCTGAAAACCAGTTTGGTTTCTTTTATAAATGTAGGGAAGCCGGAGTGGGGGTGGGCGTAGGGGGTCTTCACTTCTGACACAGACGTCGATGAGAAAGCCCTTTGCTTCCCTCTCCCCAGAGCTGCCCTCTTGGCCTGAAAGGTTGATTCTGTGGTTGGTTCAGAGCGAGCCTCAAAAGGGAAGTGGGTCTGCCCATGCCCCCTGGCATGAGAGAGGAATGTGTCTTGGAGCTGCCTCAGCAGCGCCCGCCACACTGACTTCCGTGGCCTGGCTGGCACAGACGACAGAATACAGGTCCCTCATGCTCCGGGACAGAGAGGCCCAGGGTGTCGGTCAGCCCCGTCCCTGCTGAGGGCCCGCCTCCTGGCCTGCTGCCTTCTGCGTCTGCACAGCTCACACAGCCCTGAGCTTGGGCACTGCTCTCTCCCTCCTCTTTGTGGGGTTTCTCCTTGTACCCTCACGACCTCATCAGGACCCAGCAGGCACCGCATGGCTCCACTGACAAGTGCCGTCAAGGACTTATGAGAGTCCCCCTAGGAAAGGCTCCAACATCACACCCTATGTCGGGAACTAGCAAGTTTCTGTATTTCTCAGTGGCAGGAGGGGAAGGGAGCTGGGGTGGAAGCCGGTGCTCAGCTCCGGGCTCTAGAGAGAGTTTCTGCACAGGGAAGGAGGGCTCAGAAAACAAGACAGAGCCCCGGGCCAAGCCCCCGGCAGATCAGAACCTGACCCCGATGTGTTTTAACTTTCAGAGCTGCTGGCGCTGGCCTGCCTCAGCCCCCGGACCACCCAGGAAGGCTCTTCCTCATGCTCTGTCCTGCGGGCCTGCCCCAGCCCTCTGACCCGCGGGCCTGCCCCCAGCCCTCTGACCCGAATAGCCTTCCAAGTCCTGGTGTCTCAGAGCTCTTGCTGGTGTCAGTCCTATGTTACATTGGTGGTCTCCCTAGGTAGGCTATAAAAAAGCCTTGGTTGCTTGTTTTGTTTAGGGCCAGACCCAGCAGTGCCCAGGGATGACTCCTGGCTCTGTGCTCAGGGATCACTCCTGTTGGGCCTCAGGGGCCCATATGCGGTGTTGGGGATCAAACCCCTGGGTCACTTGTATGCAAAACAAGTGCCCTAACCCCTATATTCTCTCCAGTTCCAGCTTTGGTGGATTTTCTTTTTTGTTTGTTTTTGCTTTTTGACTGATGTTCAGGGTTACTCCTGGCTCTGCACTCAGGAATTACTCCTGGCAGTGCTGGGGAGGGGGACCATTTGGGATGCTGGGCATTGAACCCGGTTGGCTGTGTGCAAGGCAAATGCCTTCCCTGCTCTATTACGACTCAGGCCCTGGTAGATTTTCTTTCATTTATTTATTTACTTATTTATGTATCTATTTATGTGTTTGTTTATGTATTTATTCATGTATGCATTCATTCATTCATTCACTTCACTTGATCACTTGAATCCCGTTATTCATCGATTTGCTCGAGCGGGGTGCCAGTAACATTTCCATTGGACCCTATCACGTGCCAATGTAGCCCAATGGCATCTGGTTGATTCAGGAATATGAAGAGCCTCAAACCGTTCCTTCAGGGTCTTGACAAGGAAGTCTGACCATCTTGTAGGTGGGCGGCCACGTGATCTTTTGACATCCCGTGGGATCCAGTCGGTAATGGCTCTAGTCCAGCGGTTGTCTCCAAATCGCATTACATGTCCAGCCCATCTGATTTTCGATGCCTTACCTCATTCATTCATTCATTCATTCATTCATTCATTCATTCATTCATTTGTCATGGGAGGCCACTTCTGGTGGAACTCGGTGCAGGAGGTGCTGGACTTCATACGACGCCCCTTTCAGTTACCCAGATCTTGCTTCCTTTTTAAAGCCATGCAGCATTTTGCCTGCTGTTAAATGGGGCGATGGTTCCATCTACCTGGTAGAGTCGCCACGGTCCAGTGAGTTAATCTCTCCAGAGCGTTTCCTTGCTCCTGTGTTTGCTGTGACTACATGCTCAGACCTCGGCTTCTGTTTCCATTATTATCTTCTGCTCACCCCACAGTTGATATGATGCCTGCAAATTGTAGGTCCTGGGCAAACTACTCATCAACTGAACTTTAGGAGGCTAAGAAGAAAACATCCTGCTGAACATCACTTCTTCTTTTCTAGAAGCATTTCTCATTTTGACATATATATCGATGTGTGTTCATGTGTACACATACATATGTGTATGTATATTTATAAGCTTTTGAGGATTTAGGATGCTGCAGATATCATCTATCTATAAAATAGAAAGAGATATTTACCTCTGGACAATTACTAGGCATTTCTTTTTCATTTCATTGTTTACTTTTTGACTTTTACCTTGGCTGGGAAAACACCCCCATTTTCCACTAAATTTGAGATTGAACAAGCGACTCCCTCTTTGTGGGAGGGGTCTCAACGTATCAGAAGCCTTGATTATAAAGGAGAAGGGAGAGAAGGAGAAACAAAGTGACCCCTATTGAGTTTGGAGGGATTTTTGCTAAATCCTGTTTAGTTTCTGGCTTTTCAAATGCACCTTTGAAATGCCTGGTGGCTGTTTCAGGCCCAGGCTAACAGAAACTCCAGGAAGACCTCCATTGGGGGTCTGGAGTCTCTCTCCCTGCTGGGCTCTCTCTGTCAACCTCCAGGAATGAGGGCAGTTGGAGAGGGATCGTCTGTTGAGCATAGGTGACCAGCATCTGGCTGTGTCTGCCTGGTGAGAGACTGTGAGAGCAAGTTCTCTGAGTCTCCTCGGACACAGCCACTAACCTGTCGTGCATGGTCCCAACCTCCAATCCAAGGTAACACATTTTTTCTTTAATCTTTTTGGGTCTACCCGGCAATGCTCAGGGGTTACTCCTGGCTCTGCACTCAGAGATTACTCCTGGCAGTGCTTGGGGGACCATATGGGATGCCGGGGATTGAACCCAGGTCAGTTACATGTAAGGCAAACGCCCTACCCATGCGGGGTTTGAACTCAGGTCAGCTGTGTGCCAGGCAAACGCCCTCCCCACTGTGCTCCCCGCCCCCTTAGCCCTCTTATCTGTCCGCTTCAGGCTGTCCTGCTTTAGGCGCTGGCTCTTGTTTTTTGTTTTTGGTAGGGGGTGCACACAGTGGTATTCAGGGCTTACTCCTGGCTCTGCACTCATGGATCACTCCTGGTGGGCTCAGGGGTCCATAAAGGGTGCAGGAGAATCAGACCCACTGTGAGTGCCCTTGCCTGTCCCACTGACTCTCCAACCCCAACAGATTTTTATTTATTTTTGGGTCACACCTGGCGATACTCAGGGTTACTCCTGATTCTGCACTCAGGAATTACTCCTGGCGGTGTGCAGGGGACCATATGGGATGCCAGGAACTGAACCTGGGTTGACCATGTGCAAGGCAAGCACTGTATCCTCTGTGCCCTTGCTCGGTCGCACAGACACTGTTTAATGCATTTCACTTTCTGTGCTTCACAGGTAAACTATGTTTTTCACAAGGAATACCCCACCCCCAAGAACACACCCCTTCCTGGTAGAAAGACTTGTCCTAAAGACTCAGACCCAGGTTTTGTAAACTGGCCATGGTGAGCCCATGGAGGGTCACCAGGCTGAGTGTGGGGTCACGAACACCAGGCAATAGTAAGCAATTTTCGAATGCACAGAGACCAAACCTAAGCTACAGTCAAATGCGTCATGAATCTGGGAGCTTCTGGCAGTGCCGGCCTCTCTGGGCTGCACTTACCGGGTGAAAAGCGATCTCAAGTGGAGAAAGTTTGAGGGGTTGTGAAGAGAGCACTGGGGGAAGGTGCTGTTCATGGCTGACCCGGATTCTATCCCTGGCCCTGCATAGGGTCCCCTGAGCCAGGTGTGGACCCTGAGCACCACCAGGTGTGACCCCTGAGCACCGCCAGGTGTGACCCCTGAGCACCGCCAGGTGTGACCCCTGAGCACTGCCAGATATGCCAAATACCTTGCCCAAAATAAAAGAAGTTCCGCTTCACTTTTAATAAATGCTTTTGGATTAATTAATAAGTATTTCTAAATGAAATTTGAATGATTAGGACTAAAGTGTGTTGGTGTTGGGACCTAATTCTAACCAAGATGATGTAAAGAGGGTAAACATCCCTTTCTACTTACTGGGAAATGCCCAAATATTTGACTGGGTCTATTTGATTATTATCTTAATGGCGTGGGGATGTCTTGGTTGGAGCCTGCAGAATCTCCAAACTGTGCCTGTTCTCACCTGGTGCACCCACAAATGAATTTCAGGTCAGGTGCCCTTAGAAGAATAGCTTGGAAGGGGTGTGAGAGAGACGTGGAGATGGGGCTCCTAGCGATTAGAGTCAGGAGTGGGTGCAGATGCTGGGGGGTCTCTTTGTGCTCACCCGACTGCTCTACCCTTACATTTTATTCTGGATGGGACTTGGGGCCTTGTGATGTGAAGACCCCAATGAAGAGGGGTGCCCACCCATGGGAGCTATCAGGGAGATGAGCCTAGCTCCCGAGTCCTGTGGTCTCCGCAGGCAGCCCCTTGTGGGGGAGCAGAGGTGCAGGAAGGAGAAATACCAGGAGGAAGAGGACCTGGTGTTCCCAAGGCCACCAGGCCACATGGGCCTGGAGTAAAGTGGAGGGCTCCCACCATGCCACGCTCATGCTGCCTTCTGCCGCTCCATCCTGCAGGGAAGCAGGTGCACCCCGGTCCTTCCATCCTTATTACAGAGCCAGTGCTGTCCTTGGGGCGCATGTGGCATTTCTTAGAGCAGGCAGGGGAGGGCCTTGTGGGGCACTTGCCTGGGAAAGGCAGGTATCTCTGGACTGGGCCAATCCCAGGGAGCCTGGTGGCATCTTGGGGGAAGCGTGGGCAGAGTCACCAGCCTGCTGGTAAACCACGGCCTAGGAAGTAGCAGCCCGCCTGACCACTGGGAGCTAGGTTCAACCACAAAGGTTCCAATAGCCCAGGTCTGGGCATTTACATGGGCTCTACCAAGATGCTGCTGGCAATTGGGACAGGGAGGAGGCATGAAGGTTTCCAACAGCCACTGGAGACCCTGCTCACAGCAAATCTCCTGCCCTGGGAGGGCAGACTGGGGTGAGTCCCACACTGGCCCTCGCTGACCACCCTGACAACCTGACGCCAGTTACAGTCTTCAGGCCTCAGTGCTTGCTCTTCGGTAGACTGAGGTCAGCCCTCTTTCCCACCTGCTGCCTAGGGCGCCTGCAAGATTGAATGAGAGGAACGGGGACCAGCAGGTGTCTCTGAGCAGGTGGGGGCTGCTCACAGCCTCAGCATGAATCGCCAACAACACCCAGGTACTGTGCTGGGTTGGGGGGGCGTGGCCAGTCAATGGCGCCCTCCTTGTTGCACGTCTTTCAGATGTGGGCCCCAAGCAGCAGGGCCAGGTGTGTGCTAGCCACCAGGTTGCCGAGAGGTGGAGCAGAGATTCGCCTGCATCCCTGGCTCCCCTCCCTCCGAGTGCCCCCGATTGCATCTGACACGTGTGGTTTATGGCTTACCATGGTTTCGCCCGTCGGCATCCGTCATTGAGAGTTAAGGCTGCTGTTGTCACCGTGCGGATTCCCTGGGTGTCGTGTGTCCCTGAGCTTTGATAGATGTGTGACGGCACGTGCCCTGTCAGAGCAGAGGGCGTAACCGAGCCCCCACGGCCCTCGGAATCCCCACGGATTCTTCATTTTGGGGATCTGAGAGTGGAGCCTCCAGCCTTGTCCCTGAGAATTAATACACGGGAGGGAAAGGAACAATTTTCCCACCGACGGCTGTTGCAAGCCGCAGAAATGAGGGGAATTCCTGTGGGTTGCAGCGACCGACAGCTGTTGAGCCCGGCTTCTTCTGGGTGCGTTTCTAATAACGCTTTGTTTGCAATCAGAAGTTCTTCTGGCCTTATCCTCAGTATCGGGGCCATCTGCTAGCAATTGCCCTCCCTTACGGGACCATCTGCTACCCCCCCCCCCCCAACTCCCAGACTCATGGCTCTGGGTGCCACTCCAGCCTCCTGCAATCCAGAGCGCACCCACTTGCTGCCTCTCGCACTCCAAGGAACAGGGGAACGCTCCTACCCAGGTTAAAAAAATGAGACCCATGAAGCATGTGTGTGTGTGTGTGTGTGTGTGTGTGTCTGTGTGTGTGTGCACAGTGTGTGTGTGTGTGTTCTTGGGTAGAAGGGATTGAGCCCTTCAACTCAAGGAAGGGGAATTTAATTATCATTCCAGCTTCCATTATGGAAGAGGCCATTGGAACACAGCATTTCATCAAAAAAAAAAAAAAAAAAAAAGGAAGAAAAATAAATGTGCTGGAAGGTTTGGCTCTTTCTTCCCCAGAGAGCGATGGCCTTGCCCTTGGGAAGAAAGTACAAAGTTGCCCTGTGCCAGAGGCTCCAGGGGGCCTGCCCAGGGCTTGGCCCCGCAGACAGGATACGGGGGTCTGTGGCTCCATTTGGTGGCTGCAGCTCCCTGGACAAACCAGGCACAATGTGGGGTTTGGTTTGTTTTTGCTTTTGTTGGGTCACACCTAGCGATGCTCAGGGGTTACTCCTGGCTCTGCACTCAGGAATTACCCCTGGCAGTGCTGGGGACCATATGGGATGCTGGGGGGGTCGAACCTGAGTCATCCACATGCAAGGCAAGTGCCCTACTCGCTATGCTGTCGCTCTGGCCAACAGTGTAGGGTTTGGGGTCAGAGAAATGTGAGCCACAAGTGTCTCCAAAGGCCGCTGCCCCTGCTCAGGACCAAGTTGTGAAGCTGGAAGGTACATGGCCTGGCGGGGGTGCTCAGCCAAGGCCCCCTCAGGAATGGAGGATCGGAGAGCAGAGAGCAGGGCACATTGATTTAGGAACGAGGTCCTGGCAGCAAGCTGAGCCCAGCGCCCAGCTCTGGAGGGCGGGAGGAGGCTGTGGGGGGGACATGTGGGGCGCTGGAAGGTGCTTCCTGAGAAATCGCAGCATCATCCGGACCGGGAGCCCCGGCTCCTAGCAACCGCTGCCGCGCCCTCATTGGCTGTCCGAGGGGAGCGAGAAAACAAACACTCCTAAGATTACCACGCACAATAGTGAGTAATTAGGCTTTGGGGGATTTAGCCCGAGTCAGTGCTCAGGCGCCTGGGCTAGGCCCGAATCAGATTACTTTTGATTTTTTTTTTTTTTAAAGCAGAAGGAGGATGTTGGGAAGGGCACCAGGCTGGTCCGGCTTTACCAACTGGTTCACAGTGAGTGGGCTTCGCCTCAGCTGAGCAGACACCTCAGTGTGCAGGGTGCTGAGCTGAGCTAGTTTGCAGGGAGAGCTCAGGGAAACTGCAGGGCAGCTAATAGGGTCTTTGCAGTGGTGCTAATGTGGGGGTGGGTCTTTGCAGTGAGTCTTTCCTCATTAGCTTTGAGCGTTTTGAGCAGGCTTTGCCTCGGCCCTGTTCCCTGTCTCTAGTCCCTGGCCGGAGCCACACCTAAGTTCAGCTTGTAGTAAACCGTGGCTGGACGGACACACCTACGCTGTCCTTCAGCAGCCGGACCCCATGCTGCGGTCACTACCTGTCTCTGCCTTTATTCAGTGTTGATGCCCAGGGACGGTCCAGCACTGACCAGCTACACCACAGGAAGGTTAAGAATGTGGACTTGGCGCCAATGGCCCCTTCCCACCTTCCCAGTCGCTTTCTCCACTTCCTGCCTCATTCCCTGAAACAGTCCTTCTTGTCTACCTTTGTTATTTTTTTTCTTTTGGGTCACACCCGCGATGCTCAGGGGGTTACTCCTGGCTCTGCTATCAGGAATTACTCCTTGCAGTGCTCAGGGACCATATGGGGATGCTGGGATCCAACCCAGGCCAGCCATATGCAAGGCAAAGGCCCTCCCTGCTATGCTATAGCTCCACCTCCCTTTCCCTGTCCCTTAGGACCTAACTGATGCGGGAGCTTTTGCTCTGGCTGTGACTGAGATCCAAGCTCTGTGTTTCCAGGCCTGCGCTTGCATATTTGTACATACACAAACAGTCCTCCCTACGTGTGCCCCACACCAACATGTGTTCACATCAGTGTGTGCCTGCATGAGCATTTCGACGCAGATGTCTACATGATTCTGTGCACCGTGTGCATGGATGCTTCCGGTATGTGTGTTCATGTGTCTGTGTGGGATGTGTCCCTGTGCAAGCACATGTTTCCATCTACATATTCATGTGTGTGTGTGTGTTTTCTTTTTGGATCACACCCGGCGATGCTCAGGGGTTACTCCTGGCAGTGCTCGGGGACCATGTGGGATGCCAGGGATCGAACCCGGTCAGCTGCATGCAAGGCAAATGCCCTCCCCACTGGACTATCGCTCCGGCCCTCGCGTGTGTTTGTGTGACCATGTGTGTGGGTCTGTGTTTGTTCCCTGCACAGACGTGGGCCTGCAACTGCTCCCAGCACTGCTGGCTGTAATCTCTCCTGGCTGCTCGGTGTTGTCCTCTGCAGGGAAGTTCTGAACGCGCACTGGGTGACATGGACTTTCTTTGGAGGGAGAGAGTGAAAAGAACTCCCGGGACTCGGGATGGCTTGAGATCTTTGACCGGCAGGATCTGTTGACTTTTTTTAAACTTTTGTCTTTGATTGATTGAACTGCTATTGATTCATAATATTATCCATGCTGTTTCTCATGGGCTTCCTACACTGCACCCCTCACCACTGTACCCTCCCACAAAGACCTCAACCTGCCTCCCTGCAGCCCCCTTGCCGCCGGTGACTCGGCTCTGTGGATCATGTCCCCTGGTGTGGCCCTTGGCTGCTCCCTCTGTGTACGCCCCGCAGGTGAGAGAGAGACCACTCCAGACCTGTCCTCAGCTGAGAGAGACCATGTTGGACCTGCCCCTCTCCTCCTGCTGTCCTCACTCAGCGTAATATTCTGTAGTGCCCTCCAGGTTGCAGCCAGTCGCCTGGTTGGGTTCTGTCTTAGCGCTGCCTCGTGTATAACCCCAGGGGCCCCATCGACTGTTTGGGGACCCTGTGTCTCTTCTGCTTGGGTCCTTTCTGGCAGATTGGGACCTGGTGAATGAGAGCTGGAATCTGGACAGCAGAGCATGCCCCTGGACCTGGCCCTCCTGCCTGTAGGGTGCCTGTGGGGGCTGGTGTGGTGCCCTTGAGCGCGCAGCCTTCAGGCTTCTCAGGGTCCCCGCCAGCTGCTGCCACGGACAGGTGCTCTGCAGGGCTGAGTCTGACGCACCATCACTTAACGCGCTTCCCTTTCTTGCCGCAGGGAATAGGGGGGAAATCGGATCTTGGGGGCTTTGGTAGAATTTCCTGGAAGATCACAGTCCTGGGGTTCTGGGGCAGCATTGTGTGGCCCATGCGGGTTGCTGGTGGCGTCAGCTGACTCAGAGGAGGGGGTCTTAGGGGCCCAACGGGTGGGGAGGCCTGATTGCCACCCCCACCCCCAGCTCTCGCTCTCCTCACCCATCATCACGTTATCTCACTTCCCACTAGAAACATCTGTGTTTTTAAAATCGTTTTCAGTTTTATTTAGACACAGTGTTTCATAGAGGGTTCAGGCAGATCGTTGTCTGACCTCTCATTTCATCACCCCGTGACCCCGGCTCTCCACCAGGGCTTCTCCCCACCCCTAGCCTGACTCGCTGCCAGATGCATTTTGAGTTTAATTCATGTGGTTGGGGGCCATACATTCACTAGTGTTGGATCTGGTGCTGCAAGTCCGAGGCCCCTGAGCGTTGTCTTTTGTTATCCCCAGGCCTCATCTCTCCCCCACCTCTGTTTCTCTCTCCTCCTCCTTTTGGGTTCTGTCATCTAGAGCGAAACTTTCCCCTCCTTTGCTACCTTCCATTCCCCAGAGAGGTTGTTTTCTGCGCCTCCCCGTGAGTGAGAGCGTCTGATATTTGTCCTGTCCTTCCGACTTACTTTCCTTAGCATAAGTTCCGTCCCTGGTCACAGTGAATTGCGTGATTCCGTCATGCCTTGGAGCTGCGTCTATTCCAGTGTCCATATATGGGCCACGCCTTCACTGTCCACTCCTCTGTCACTGGACGCCCCTAATACTACCCCTCAGACACACAGGCAAGCCATTCATAGGAAAGATGCACACACATCTGTGTTCTGTGCGGTGCTTGTACAATAGCCAGGACCTGGAAGCAACACAGCTGTCCCCTGCTGTGTTTCTCAATGCTAGGCTTTGAACATAGGGCTGCAAACCTGGGTTCTAAATGTCTGCCTTGATCCCAGTGTATGGTGCTCTGGGCTTTCTCCTGATTCTGTGTTCAGGGATCACTCCTGGTTGTACTCAGGGGAACATATGGATGTCAGAGGCCAAACTGGGTTTTGTGTATCTTAAACCTCTGGATTATGTCTTGGTGTTTAATAAACAACCAAGATGTGTGTTTCTTAAAATAGTCACCTGGAACCAGAGAGATAGTCCAGGGTTAAGGTGCTTGTTTTGTATCTAGTGGAGCCCAGGTTGGTCCCTGGCACAGCAAATAGTCCCCTGAGCACTACCAGGGCTGATTCCTAAGCACAGGACAGGAGTAAGCCCAGTGTAGTCCCCCTTCCCCAAATAGAAGCTAGTTACCCGGGTGAAATATTGAGCCTGGTTGAATGGTGACTCGGGATTATTTCTCTGACTCCCAGACATCCAACTGGGGTCTGATAGTTGTTTGCTGAACTAGTGTTGGTGGAGCGACCTTGTCCTCGACCTTATCCTTCCTTAAAACCCACCTGGAAGCAGGCCCAGCCCGGGGGGAGCTCATGCTCTCATGGGAAAGAGCGCAGGAGACATAACATATGGGGCACACGGCCTGAGGGCCCAGGAGGGAGCCGGGTCCTGCACTCAGGAGTCAGACGCCTCCCTCGGTGACAAGCAGGTGACTGTCAGCAAAGCTGCAGAATTACAGGTGCCAGCGCCCCAGGGGGTTCTTGAGCTGGGCGCTGGAGCAGTGTCTGATGGTGATGTCAGAGAAGCCCAGAGAGGTTAAGCGCCTTGCCCAGTGTCACCCAGCAGGGGTTAGCCTGGCCTTAGAGCCTGTGCAACCCAGGAGAGGAAGTTCCGTGGTGGGGACACTCTTGGCTCTAGGGCCACCTCGAAATTGTCCCACCAGGTGGACAAAGAGCCAAAGGGCAGCTGCCCTTCCCCAGGGCATGCGTTGGAAACTGTGGCTTCTCAGACTGTGCCCCCTCCCCAGTAATCAGAGGACATACCCTCCCCAGAAGCACAGGTGGGGACATTTGCAAAGAGAGGGGCTGGGGCTGGAGCCGAAGGGAGCTGGCTGTGTGGGGCTGATTCTCTCTTGCTGCTGGGAAATTCTTCCACAGGCCTTGAACGCCAGTGCGAGACCTTGAAAGAAAGGCTGGAAGAAGCCCTCAGGTGGTTTAAACCTTGTTTGTTTGATTTTTCCCAAGCTGGCAACACTCCCCATGGAGTGCATTGTGGGAGTGGCCCCAGGCCTAGCGGGCAGCGGTTAGGGGAAGGAAAGCAAAGGGTTGGATCTTATCTGCAATTGGCTGCACGGGAGCGGGTGCCATTGCTCCCCAGCTCTGGGCCCTCACATCTCCGAGGCCACTCCAGAAGTCTCAGAGGCTCCATCTTTGAGGTGCCCTGGGTGCCTGGTTACAGGGCACCTGAGTGGTACCTGCTGCTCATGGGTCCAGGGCACTCCTGGGAAGAGTGTGGCAAAACTGTGAGCTTTGAGGTTGTACATGCTGCTTCCCCTGGGGGTGGTCCCAGCCCTGCCAGTGGGCCTCATGGCTTTGTTTTTTATTCTTAATTTTTATTATACCACCGTGAGATATACAATTACAAGGATGTTCATAATTGGTCTCTGTCATAGTGTTCCAGCACCCAGCCCTCCACCAGTGCCCCATTCCCACCACCAATGTCCCCACACTCCCTCCCACCCAACCCCAGCCTGTCCCTATAGCAGGCACCTTTTCTTTCTCTCTCTGTCTGTATTTCTCTCCTCTCTTCTCTTACACTTTGTGGCTTGCCCTACAGATATTAACAGTTTATGATGTCTTTATGTGCATATTCATTAGTGAGTTCTAGTGTGACATCAATCACATCAATCCTTCCCAGGTATGCTGAACCAGAGACTTACAGACATGGGGGCAGAGCTGCTACTGGCTCTCCCTGTGCCCAGCTGCTCACGAGGCGCCTGGGAGGGATGGCGTGTTCTAGCCCTGGCCCGCCACCCCAGCAGAGCCGCACAACAAGCCAGATGACCCCCCCACTCCATCGGGCCGCCATTTTCCACATCCGGACTTCCCTCTTGTCAGAACTCCACCCAGCAACAGCCTATCACAGCCCATCTCATGTGGCCGCAAGCGGCCACACGGTTCATCTATAAATGCTATATTTAGAGGTGACTACAAGGGTATGCCACCTGCACGGCAAGCCTGGCAAGCTGCCCGTGTTGTATTTGATATGCCAAATACCAGTAACAATTATATTAGTTCATTCCCATGACCTAACATAATGGTTTGAGGCTCTTTATGTTCCTGGAGCAAGCAGGTGCCCTTGGGCTCTACTAGCATGAGACAGGACATATGGAGATATTACTGGTGCCCGCTCAGCAAATAGATGATCAACGGGAGGATAGTGATAGTGATAGTGATAGCGATAGTGTGACATTATAATTCCCCATCCCCATCAACCTCCCCCAGTTTGTTGAAACTAGAATGATCATTACAGTGTATAAATGTGAAAGATCCTGGGAAGGACCTGGTCCTAACTTCCATTATTGTCTAAATCTGTCACGTCGGTGTAGCTGTGGGTCTGGTTGTGTCTTTGTTGCTGGCTGTGGAGGCTGTGAGCCCGCAGCCATACCCGCCAACATGGAGGTGGAGGAATGGGGGGAGGAGCCCAAATCCCCGCCTCCAAGTCCAGCCAGCGTGGCTCGCACCCCTGCCCTTCCCCCCCCCCACACACACACATACATCTGCTAACCCTCAGAGCCAGGGACTGAACTATTTACCGTCCTCCGAAACTCCATGGGCTGCTCCACGTGGGGCTGAGTGGCACAGCTGTGGTCTGGTGTGTCTCTCATCCGGCGTTGCTGGCTGTGGAGGCTGTGAGCCCACAGCCATGCCCGCCAACATGGAACAAGCCTTATGGCTTTGGACAAGTGAGTTGGCCTCGCTGAGCCTCAGTTTCTTCATCCATGAAATGGGAGGTGTTGGCAGACTGGAATCAGAACTGGCTCCTCTTTAGCATTTGTCGGCTCCTGACTGGGGAGGCAGGTGGAGGGGTCAGAAATTTGGGTTGGTCATAGAACTGAGCACTAAATACAGGCAAAAAAATGTACATGATGGCTTCTAAGTGTATGTAGTGCAAACCACAATGTGTAAGAGAAGGAAGAGAGAGAGAGGGAGAGAGAAAAGAGATAAATAACCTGCCATTTGGGCAGGCTATAGGAGGGGAGGGAATTGGGGACATTGGTGGTGGGAAATGGACACTGGTGGAGGGCAGGGTGCTGGAACACTATGTGACCGAAACCTCCAAACATGAACAACGTTGTAATTGTATATCTCATGGTGGTATAATAAAATGTTTAATTAAAAAAAAAAGATATTTGGGTAGCCGGCGATGGCCGAGCTGCTTCCAGGGAGCTCTGGCCCACAAGTGTTGCCGCTTCTTGCCCCCCTGCTCCCAAACCCGTCAATGATGAGGTTGGTTAGGGCAGGACCGTGATGACAGCCTCTAGCGGGCACAGACTGGGCTGAGAGCAGATTCAAGCTCCCAGCAGGCCTGGGAGTCAGGACAGCTGCACTGCAGGAAACGGTCACGGTCAGCTTCCCAGAATATAAAACGTCCCGTCTTAATGCAATGTGTTGTTCAGCCTCATGGCCAGTGCCCCCGCCCCCACCGGCCAGCTCCAGAACATTCTAGTCTTGCAACACCGAAACTGTCCCCATGAAACGCCAACTCCCCCTTCCCTCCTACCATCTCCGGTCACCCCGTTCCTCTTTCAATCTTGTGAGTTTGTTCCAGGCACTGCCATCTAAGCCAAAGTGTGCCATTCTAGTTGTTTGCAAGCATCTCATTCTGCTCACCAGTGTTTACGGATCCCGAGGGTGGAGCATGCTGAAGCCTGCATCCCTGACAGAATTTGCTTCCTCTTAAGGGCTGAGTAATATTCCAAGCTCTGTCTTTGCTCCTTTTGTCTCTCCAGTCGTCCTCTGTGGAGGCGTGGCTGTTTCTACCTCTGGACTCTGGTGGATGAGTTTTAAGCATGGATACTTGTGGATCTGAGCTTTAAACTTTCCGATATATTTTCATATATTTCTTGGGGGCAGTGGAGAACGCGTGTCTGAAGATGGAGAAGGGCCTCACTCATCCGACCCAGTATTCCAGTATTTATCGACCTTTGCCAGCTGGGGTCCCTTCCACCTACCAATTTTCCCAACTGCCATGGAACCCCCTCCCCATTGATGTTATTTTTCCATCTCTCCCACCCTTGAGATACCCTGGGGCACTGGGGACCACAGGGCCCCCTGGTTGAGTAGTGCTGGCCCAGTCCCTTCTTCCTGGCCCTCTGTGACAGGGCCGTGGCGCAGGCCTCGGGTCTGTTTCTGAGTTGTTCGGCATGCCCGAGCATTGCCCAGAAGTTTAGATCCTACAGACTATCCTCCCGGGGGTCTTACCCTGAACTAATCTTGCCAGACCCACTGGGGTGGGGGCCTGGTGGAGGGTTTTCTCCCAGAAGACACAGAGGGGGGCCGCGGCTACTCTGTCCTGAGTCCTAGGGAGGTCCCTTATCCTCTGTGGGTCTCCCTCACCAGCTTCTGCCATGTGGGGCCCTGGGACAGAGAAACGTTTGCTCCCAAGCAAGGGCACGGCCTTGGGGTTGGCAGCCAGGATGGGTGAACAGGTGGCTTTTGCTTTTTCTTTGCGGAAGCTGAGAAAGGTCCCGCCTCAGGTGTGGCCTCAGAGGGGACTACGCCCACATGAAATCCACCAGAACTCCACAAGGCCTGCATTGAGCTTTGTTCTACTTGCGCATTTTAAGCTCTGCTGCTCCTCATCTAGGAAGATTGCCCGCTGTGTCTCCTGGGGTTTAGGGACTGAAGGAGAAGGTTGGAGCTGTCCTTTCTCAGCCAGGTGGCCTCGGTTTCCATAGTGCCCCCTCCTCAGCTTGAGACAACAACCCCCTTTTTTTTTTGGTGGGGGCGATTCTCAGGGCTTACTCCTGGCTCTGCACTCAGGAATTACTCCTGGCAGTGCTTGGGGGACCATATAAGATGCTGGGATAGAACTAGGTCCATGCACTAGGTTGACCTAGTGCAAGGCAAACACTGTCTTGCCCGGCCCTACCTCCTTCTTTGAGGCAGAGGTTTTCTCTGCATGACTGACCCCAGGGGCTTCTTCTTGGGGCTCTCTTCTCCGGGTCAGTTTCCAATCTGACCACTCTGATTCCCGGTTCTCTGCCTTACACCCCATGTCGTTGGTTTCCGAAGGGCACTTTAAATTATTTTCTTAGGTTTATCGTGGGCCTGGAATAAGCCAAGAGACCATTTATACTCCAAGGTGAGGCTTCTGGCTTCCCTTCCCAGGAGTGTATGATGGGGGAGGGGAGATCTTTGTTGGGGGACCCTTAACCCTGCTTCTTACAGGTGCTGCCAGGACCCTCTGCCAGGGTGGGGGCCAGGGAATGGGCTGTTTCTCAGGCCTGGGAGCATGTTTGCCAGAAGCAGAGCTGGCGAGCCCATGGTAACCGAGCCCACACATGCCTACAAGCCTAGTAACCAGTCCCCAGCCGAGCCGCCGTGCTGCGGCCGACAAGGCCCCTTTCTGGGGCGGCCGATGCTGTGTATGTGTGGGGGGGGTGATGCGGTGTCCCCGCTCCTCCTCTTCCCACACGGATGACGAGTCTGCAAAAGCTGACAGAGCCTCAAGCTGTCTGCCTCCGAGAGAGGTGAGGTCGGAAGGACTGTTTTCTTTGAAAGAATCATTTCCATACTTGGCTATATCTTCCTCTTAGAGGGATTTGGTGCCCCCCCCCCCGGGATCTCCATCCACAATGCAGGCAAAAGAGAAGAGTAATTTCTCCCTTGGCTCTGAGGGGCTCTGGGATGTGAAAATTCAGCATGGTGAGCACCCTGGGGCGGGGCCGAGAGGGCGTTGCCTTTCTGCCTTGGGAGCATCTGACGAGGGCAGTTTTCCTCAGTTTTCCATATCACCCATCCTGCAGCTTGGTTGCACCCTTGGGTACTTTTTCTTTGTGACTTAAAGAAGCTGAATCTTGGTGGCGAGTGATAGTGCAGTGGATAGGGTGTTTGCCTTGCATCACAGCTGACCCGGGTTCAATCCCTGGCATCCCATATAGTCCCGGAGCGCCACCCGGAGTAATTCCTGAGTATAACCCTTGAGCATTGCTGGATGTGACCAAAAACTTCAGGGGTTACCTAGTGATTTTTTTCCCTCTTGAGGTCAACTAAGGTTGGAACCCCCAAAGTCAGGCTCTGTGGGAGTGATGTTTTGGGGGTTGGGGCTCGTGGTAGGGAGTGGCCACACAGACTCAGCTTTCCCTGCTGCTGTCCCAGCTGTCCATCTCTGTTGGAAACCCCAAATCCCACCCTGTCTCTCCCCATTTCTGTGTTGGGGGCTGGAGCACTAGCACAGCGGGTAGAGCATTTGCCTCTGGCTGACCCAGAGACCATCTCTGGCACCCATATGGTCCCCCAAGCACAGCCAGGAGAAACCCCTAAGCATTGCCAGGTGTGACCTCCCCAATCCAAAATAAAAACAAACAATGTCAACCAGGGGCCAGGCAGCCTGAGCTGCTTAGGAGGACCTGATCCCTGCTGGATGGTTGCTTCAGTTGGTCGGGACTCGCCTGCCTGTCACCCGCTTCTCTCCTCTGTAATCACAGCTCGGAAGCTGTCCTTTCGGCACAGCCGTGTCTAAGACCATCATGCCCTGTCATCTCTTTCCAGGAATAGTTGGCAGATAAAGTATGGAGCCATGTGCAGGCTTATCAGCAATTTGCTGCCCCTGTCTGTGTGATGGGATAAATGTTACTCGGTGCTTTGCTCTCCTGAGGCCGGCTCTCCCCTGCCAGCTCCTGGCCGCCCTCGCCTGCCTCTTCTGTGGCCTCTGGGCTTGGAGTCCACTCACGCATTTATTTCCTCATTTATTCTCTTACCCATGAAATTGGAGCCTCTGCCTTGGAAGCCCTTTGCCAAGCACAGATGATTCAATCAAGGCTCTCCCCTGCACGCGGCGTGCGAGGGAGGAGAGACGAAACTCCGACCCTGGTGTGCATGAGTCAGGATCAGGGAAGCCACTTGCCTCTGCACCCCCACCTCCAAAGGCAACCCCAGATGCCTCCGAGGGCCAGCGGACATCTAGCTCTTTGCTGCGGAGACTCAGTGACCTGTAGAATCAGAGGCTGCGGGAACCCGGCGCCAAGGATGCTTTCAGTGATCTTAAATGACAGCCTGAGAGGGCGAGGGAGATGGCAGGCAGGAACATGCTTTCTGGGCTGGAGAACAGCCAGGTCTGCACCTCTCCCGAGGAGCAGGACTCCTATATAGCTCCCGGAGGCCTTCCTGTAGGAATAGACCTTGCCGGCGTGGAGCCCTTGGACCCGGTGGATGGGGGGCAGATAGACCTGGGTCTGGCGGCACAAGTCTCTTGTGGTCTTCTCTCACGTGGTCACCTCTGTGACCTCCTGTGCGGGTGGTGTGGGAGGAGGCTGTGATTCGCGTCACAGGGCATCAGGCCCGCTGACTTTGGCTGTGGACTACAGCTTGGTTTGTCTCAGTAGCCTTGGTGTGTGGTCCCCGAGCACTGCCAGGAGTGTCCTGCGTTCAGAGCCAGGAGTAACCCCTGAGCATCATCAGGTGTGACCCAAAAAAGCGAGCGAGAGAGAGAGAGAGAGAGAGAGAGAGAGAGAGAGAGAGAGAGAGAGAAGGTGAGCAGTCAGGTGAAAGTCTACTGTTCTCAAACCTTCCATGGGGCAGAGCCTCTGTTTTTCCATCTGTAAGGTGGGACTGGTCTTTCCAACTCTGGGGCCAGGGTTTGGGGGGTATTGCTGGCACGTGCCTCGCGGAGAGGGGTGGTGCCATAAGCAGGGAACACTGGTGGTGGGGACGGATTGTCTCTAATAGACCGTGTTCGGCTGAGCTCTGAGGTCATGCAGGAGTACTAGTCATTACCGTAGCCGCCACTTAGATGTAAAGGGCCGCGTGTTGAGACGGTTATTTCCACGACTGTAATTGCTGCCTGCCGTGGCAGTTGGGCCTGGGCCGGGGGAAAGACAGTGACATCTCTGAGTCGGCCTTGAACTGGGGGATGGTTCTCTTAGTATCACTGGAAGGATTACGCCGACACTGTGATGCGGAGTCCGGGCCCAGACACGGAGTCAGGCGCTTGGGCGTGAGGCCTGTCTGCGGCCGTTTATAAAGTTCTTCCAGGGATTCATGTGGCCTCTGTTCAAAACCACTGAGCTGGGCAGCCCAGCGGTGAGGTCTCGCTCGTTCTCGAAGGTTCTGCGGGAGACTGGGAGTGGGTGTGTTTGGCCCGTGGTTATAGTCCCTGTGACCTGGGCCGAGGGGGAGCAGAGGTGAGAACGGCAAGCGTCAGGGTTCTGCTCTCCCTCTGGCTGTCCCCTTGCCCGCCTGGCTCATTGATGTAGCTCCATGGTTTTGACCTTCGGAGAACGGTGTGTCACGGCGTGTCCTGGGAGCTGGCGCTGTGGTTTAACACACAGGCGCTGGCTCTGCAATTTGTGGCGATTAACCCATACTTAAGCGTGGAGCCACCCGTGGTGCACAGTGGCGCCGAAGCCAGGAGCTCAGCCCACAGTGCCGCTGCAAACACCAAGGCTTTGCTCTTGGGGCTCCTGCAGAGGGGAGCACCCAGACGATGCCGGGTGGGGGTGTGGCTCAAGCACCCAGACGATGACGGGGGCTCAGGGAGATGCCAGGGCAGGTAGGAGGACCTGAGCTTCAGCCCCTCCCTTTCGGGATTCCAAATAATAAGTGCAACTGAAAGTTGTGTTTTGAGGTGCGTACAGGCCTAGCGTGTACAGAATTATGACCGAGGAGGAAGTGCTCCTAGTGGTTCTTGGGCCCCGTGTGATGCTGGGGACTCACACCCGAGGCTTTCACACGCAAAGCAGTGCTCAGCCCTCTCAGCCAGCTCCCCCGCCTCCCTTTCTTTACTAGCACTTTAAATGTAAGCCTGTGTCACGAGATAATCGTCCACTCACCTGCAGCTGCAAGACGCAGTAGAGGGAGCGTTTGTGCTCCTCTTCTTCTCCCCCACCCCATTCCCACCCCACCAGGGAGATAATTCCCAAATACCAGCGTGCTGTTGCAGTCAGGACACGGGAGCCTGGTGCAGAGCCCCCTCCATCAGCATTGGGCTCCCCTGTGGCTGAGGGCACAGAGGCAATAAAGATGAGATTGATTGCCTCTGGGGCCACTGCAGTGGGGTGGCAGGTGGCAGCCGACAGAGCAGTCCCATCATTTCAGTGACTCCTTTTCTCAGATGCTCTCTGGGGCCAGAGCATGTTTCCGGGAGCAGCACTTTTTCCATGACGGATGAAGGAACTGTGTAACTGGTCGTCTGCCTGTGGGCTCGAGGCTGCACCCCCTGCTCTGAGCCAGGGTGGTTGCTCCCCACTCAGCATCAGAACCAGCGAAATCGTTCCTCTGCTGATGCTGGAGGTGGGCTACTGCCCCCAGGATGCATTCCTGAGTGGTGGCTGTGGCCTGTTGCAGGTGCCGGGCCCTAGTGACCTGTCAGGAAAGACCCAGAGTAACGCCACGGTCTGTGGACTGATTGTGGCCAGTGTGATCACACACGACCGAACTTCTTAGTGAAGCTGCTCCGGAGGGGGCGAGAGTCTGCTGAGAACCTGGCTTTCTGCCTACCCGTAACAGAAGCCAAGGGGCCCATCCAGCCACCCGAGACGTGCAGACTTCAGGGAGATGAAGGGAGTGGCAGTTATCCACATGCAGCTGCACAAAAGATGGACACAAGCTGGGTGGATGCTAGGCAGGGGGTGGGGTGCGAGTAGCCTCGCAGTCAGGAAGAGGCAGCCAGGACCCACCCAGACCCATGGCCAGATGGAAGACCGTGAGGGACACCCAGTGTTGGGCACCCCAAGGACACAGGTTCCTCTCTAAATAGTCCACATGGATGCCTCAGAGCCACCTCAGTCTGGACACCTGTCTCAAGCACCATGAACCTTGAATGTTTCTAGCATTCCAAAAACACATAACTGGAGCGGGAGAGATAGTCCATCAGGTTGGCACTTGCCTTGCACACAGATGACCCTGGTTCAATCCCTAGCACATCACAGAGTCCTCTGAGTCTCTTCCAGGAGTGAACCCTGAGCACAGACCAGGAGTGAGTCCTGAACATAGGTCCAGGAGTGAGCCCTGAGCACAGGCCAGGAGTGAGCCCTGAGCACAGAGCCAGGAGTGAGCCCTGAGCACAGAGCCAGGAGTGAGCCCCTGAGCACAGAGCCAGGAGTGAGCCCTGAGCACAGAGCCAGGGAGTGAGCCCTGAGCACAGAGCCGGGGAGCCCTGGCCAGGCCAGGGTGAGCCCTGGCACAGAGCCAGGAGTGAGCCCTGAGCACAGAGCCAGGAGTGAGCCCTGAGCACAGGCCAGGGAGTGAGCCCTGAGCACAGAGCCCAGGAGTGAGCCCTGAGCACAGGGCCAGGAGTGAGCCCTGAGCACAGGCCAGGAGTGAGCCCTGAGCACAGAGCCAGGAGTGAGCCCTGAGCACAGAGCCAGGAGTGAGCCCTGAGCACAGAGCCAGGAGTGAGCCCTGAGCACAGAGCCAGGAGTGAGCCCTGAGCACAGAGCCAGGAGTGAGCCCTAAGCACAGAGCCAGGAGTGAGCCCTGAGCACAGAGCCAGGAGTGAGCCCTGAGCACAGAGCCAGGAGTGAGCCCTGAGCACAGAGCCAGGAGTGAGCCCTAAGCAAAGAGCCAGGAGTGAGCCCTGAGCACAAAGCCAGGAGTGAGTCCTGAGCCAGGGAGTGAGCCCTGAGCACAGAGCCAGGAGTGGCCTGAGCACAGAGCCAGGAGAGAGCCCTGAGCACAGAGCCAGGAGTGAGTCCTGAGCACAGCCAGGAGTGAGCCCTGAGCACAAAGCCAGGAGTGAGCCCTGAGCACAGAGCCAGGAGTGAGCCCTGAGCACAGGCCAGGGAGTGAGCCCTGAGCACAGACCCAGGAGTGAGCCCTGAGCACAAAGCCAGGAGTGAGCCCTGAGCACAGGCCAGGAGTGAGCCCTGAGCACAGAGCCAGGAGTGAGCCCTGAGCACAGAGCCAGGAGTGAGCCCTGAGCACAGAGCCAGGAGTGAGCCCTGAGCACAGAGCCAGGAGTGAGCCCTGAGCACAGAGCCAAGAGTCAGCTCCAAGCACAGAGCCAAGAGTCAGCCCTGAATACTGCAAACCAGGGCCAGCCACTAAGATCCAGTGAGCCCAATTCTCAGGCTGATGAGCAGCAATGCGGGTGTGAGGGGCTGTAGAAGCAGCCTCAGGTTTTTGGGGTGGGCTCAGCCACTGTGCTGACTCAGCACCCCAGGGACGGCTCCTGAGGGGGCGACTGCCATCTCCCTTGAGCTTCTGCACCTTCCAGTGTGAGCAACACCAGGTGAGACTGGAATTGGAACAGACAGGACTCGGCGCAGTGAAGAGTGAGGGAAACGGCTGAAGTCATTGGAGACCTGCACTGAGGGCTGGGCCCTAGATCTCCGGGTGTGAGAAACTAGAAGACAGTGCTTCATCATGGGACTCGCAGGGGTACACTCGCACACCTGTGCTCCTCGCAGCACCGAGACTGTGGAGAGTGGACGGGGCAGCTCAAGGGCCCATCAGTGGTGAGATGGAGCACGTGTAAGATGGACATCCGAAGGGATGTTACTCAACATTTTTATTATCATTATTCATTCCCAATGAATGGAGACGTTACTGGTACCTGCTCGAGCAAATTGATGAACAACGGGAAGACAAGTGACATGATGATGATGATGATGATGATGATGATGATGATGATGATGATGATGATGACGATGATGATGATTGATGATTTTGGGGTCACACCCAGTGATGCTCAGACATTAGTCTTGGCTCTGCACTCAGGATTGATTACTGGCAGTGCTCGGAGGACCATATGGGATGCGGGGATCGAACCCAGGTTGGCTGCTTGTAAGGCAAACGCCTCCCTGCAGTGCTATTGCTCCGGCCCTCAAGCTTTTTTTTAAAAAGGAAATTTTGACAAATACTAGAAGCTGGATGCATCGTGCTAAGTGAAATTAGCCATCACAGGAAAGACAGAGTGGTATAATTCCACCTGTATAACTCACATGTAAGGCAAATCCATGAGGATAGACACTAGAATGTTTGCCAGAGGCCTGGTAGCAGGAGGGGACTGGGATGTCACTGTTTTGGGCCCAGAGTCTGTTTTTGAAAGATGCAAAGATCTGGAGAGGTCGTGGGGATGGTGGCATCATGACTCCGTGACAGCCAATGGTGCGCTGGGAGGTGATCAGGAGTGATCAGGGTGGGGCTCGGCAAGGGCGCAGGTCACCGTAACCACAACCACAACAAAGGAAGAACAGGATTTTATTTTTACCTGTTAAGGTAGAAAATGTGTGTCTTGTGTGTTTTATACCTAACAAAATGGCATGTTGTACTTTAGAACTGTGATTTACAGAGTCTCAATTTCTTTTCTTTTCATTTTTATTTTCCTTCTGATTTTTTTGCACCATATTTGCTTGTGCTCAGGGCTTCCTCCTAGCTCTGTGCTCGGGTGTCACTCCTGGAGGGCCCATATGGGGGTGCCGGGATGGAACCAGGTCAACCTCAGGCAAGGCGAGTGCCTTGACCCCTATACTATTGCTTCAGCCCAACAGTCACAATTTCTGTGAACTGCAGTGGCGAGATGTGAACTCCTGGTGCTGGAACTTCAGTCTCACACAACTGGAGCAAGCACATGTGCCTATCTTCTGAGATGGTGCTCCTTAGATGCCTGCTGGCTAAGATGGTGCTCCCGGGATGCCTGCTGGCTAAGATGGTGCTCCCGGGATGCCTGCTGGCTAAGATGGTGCTCCCGGGATGCCTGCTGGCTAAGATGGTGCTCCTGGGATGCCTGCTGGCTAAGATGGTGCTCCTGGGATGCCTGCTGACTAAGATGGTGCTCCCGGGATGCCTGCTGGCTAAGATGGTGCTCCTGGGATGCCTGCTGGCTAAGATGGTGCTCCTAGATGCCTGCTGGCTAAGATGGTGCTCCCGGGATGCCTGCTGGCTTAGATGGTGCTCCTGGGATGCCTGCTGGCCAAGATGGTGCTCCTGGGATGCCTGCTGACTAAGATGGTGCTCCCGGGATGCCTGCTGGCTAAGATGGTGCTCCTGGGATGCCTCTGGCTAAGATGGTGCTCCTTAGATGCCTGCTGGCTAAGATGGTGCTCCCGGGATGCCTGCTGGCTAAGATGATGCTCCCTGGGATGCCTGCTGGCTAAGATGATGCTCCTGGGATGCCTGCTGGCTAAGATGGTGCTCCTGGGATGCCTGCTGGCTAAGATGGTGCTCCCGGGATGCCTGCTGGCTAAGATGGTGCTCCTGGGATGCCTTGCTGGCTAAGATGGCTGTAGCAGAAAGTGGAGAGTGGAGAGAGAACTGAAAGCCGGTGCTTGTCTACCCTGACGTCCTCTTCTTCCTAAAATGACTTGTTTTGGTTCTGCCTTGAGGGGAACCTTAGGTGTGCTGGGAACCAGAAAACTAAGCAGAGTCTATTCCCAAGGCTGTTCATTGCAGCTGGACGTGTCTTCTGTCCAGAGGAGATGTGCTTTGGAGCATATTTATTTATTTTATGTTCGAAACTTTATTTAAACATTGATTTGACAAAGTTGTTCATAATACAGTCATTTTAGGTTTTCAGTGTTCCAACACCAATCCCACCACCACTGTGACCTTCCCTCCTCCACTGTCCCCAGTTACCCACCCACCTCCCAGCCTGCTCATTTAGCAGGCACAAACTGATTTACTTTATATTGCTTGATATGATATATATGTACATATATATAATATATATCTCATGATGGTGTTCAGAAGGCATTGTCCAGTGGTTTACTGAGCTTGTAGGAGCTAGTTTTTTTTTAAATCATGTAAACACTGTGACTTTAAAAGTACAAAGTTCTTGTAACAGTTGTTACAAGCATTCATCGTTAACACCAATTCCACCATCATTGCCCCCCCACCACCACCAAAGACCCTCATTTCCCACCCACTCCCCATCCCCATGCCTGCTTCCTCAGCTGGCCGCAATCATATTGATCTTTGCAACATACACATGGTCATGGTGTTGATAAAGTCATGACCTCATCCTGGGTTGTTACATGTGCACCTGGACAATCTGTGCTCTTGTTTTGCTTACTGAGTTTATAGATTGTAGTGGTCTTTTGCTACTCAACCCAAAACCATCCACCACAGTGACTACACACTTGTTATTGTGTACCCTATACTTAAATCTATGAAATGTGATGTGATACCTGGCAAATCAGTGCACCAGCTTTAAGATGGTGCGTGAAGGCCTGGTGTCATTTCTGCCATCCTTCAGTTTCTTTGGAGATTCACTCATGAGTCCTAGGTCATGGCAGGCGACTGGGTTTGTGTTGGCTGCATTGCACCTGAGCAGATTGTGGGCACTGGGCCCTCGGAGGCCAGGCAGATGAGGGAAAGGGGCTTCATCCCTGTCTTCAAGAAGCTGGAGCAGCTGCTCCTACCTGCACACCTTAATCTGCTGACTTCGAAGTTTTTAATGGGATGGGCCTGGACCAGAGCTTGTCCCTTCCCTGGGCGCTTTGTGTTCAGCTTGGCACAGGAAGGCCTAGCGTCACTTCTGCCGTTCATTGGTTTCTTTGGAGATTCACTCATGAGTCCTGGGTCATGGTGGGCGACTGGGGCTGCATTGGCTGCGTTGGCTTCATAGGAGCTAGTCGAGCCCTTCTGTGCTATTGTTTTCCACTCAGTGAGCTTTAGTGGCCTTCTACACAACTTCCCCACCTGATTTTCTGTGCTTCCGTGGCTGTCAGTCCTGTGAAATTTAGAAATGTCACATGGTCGCCTATGTGACCACATACTTCAGAATCTGTGGAACTGGGATGTTTCAGCATTTTGGCATCTCGGCTGGGCTGTTTATATGCCAGTGGAAGTCAGGTGTGGCCTTTCAGCAAGCGGGGTCTTGGCCCACCCCAGCCTGGGAAGGGAGCACGTTTATTTTTAACCCAGAACACTCTTGTGCCTGCGTGATCAGTACTTTGCCGTAAGTGCTGATGTTTGAGCACACAAGCTGATAATCTGTTACATGTGCAGCCCCTCCATTTGTTCTGAGGCTGGTGTGTGGGAGGGTTGAGTGGCCAGGTAAGCGGCCCAGTGTCCAGCTTTCTTTCCTTGCTTTAGTGCTGGTCTCAGTGCTGGTTCTGGGGTCCCTTCCAGCTGACACCCCAAAGTGAACGTGGTCACTGCAGGCTCTTGAGATCTTCCTGCCCTGTACCCATCTCTGCACTTCTTAGGGACAGTCGCCAGCTGTCCAGGTACCTCCGATGTCCCAGCCCCTGCCCCACCTGTCCAATCCCTTGTCTTCCCAGACTTATCCTGCATCTGTTCCCCTTTCTCCATCTTCATGGTCCCCTCCATGGTGTCAGCCACCATCCTGGCTAAAGTAGTGTGTGCAGGGGACACTTGGGTCCTGAGACTGAGATCTGGTGTGGGGACCCTCCCGGAGTGACGATGCATGTCCGTCACCTCTGGTCCGGATGCCTGGTTCTCTCATACTGGTTGGGAGCCTCTTGCCCCGTGGTTCTGCAGCTGGTAGGATAGTGGCTCATCCTGCTTCCTGCTTTCCCCTCCCCTGCCGCTGCCACTCCAGACTGGCCTTTCCTAAAAGCGGCAAAGACTGTCCCGTGTCTGGACATGCACAGGAGCATAGGCATACAGCTGGTCATTGTAAAGGAAGACCCAGGTCAGGGTCACTCCTGTTGAGAAACGGAGCAGTGCAGGGTTCCACGGGGGCACCCCGCATCCTCCTCCCTTCCTCCCCTGCATGAAGCACCGCCTTGCATTTCCTAGACAAGGCAAAGCTTGTTTGGGTTTGTTTATAAAAAAGAGAAAGATTCCTTTAACGTTATAACTGATTGACAAGCAGTGGGGAGGAAGAGGGGGGCTGAGGTTTCTACTAGAGGTAATGGAGCGAGGGTCCTGGGTGTGCAGTTATTCTGTACATCAGTGCTATAAACATTGATACTGTTGCAACCAAGTTACCAAAGCTGTAGTTTTTGGTCCACACCTGGCAGGGACCAGGGCTTATTCCTGGCTCTGCATGCAGGGGACCACTCCTGGCGGGTCAGGGGACCTAATGAGATGCCAGGGATCAGTCAAAGTCAGCTGCATGGAATATCTTGAAGACAAGTGCCCCGTGCTGGGTCTCCAGCCTGCACTGTTCCCATTCCCATGGGGCAGCCTCAGGCCCTCACAGTGGGAAGGGCCAGTCACAGCCTTACCGTAGCCTCTGGGCTGTCTCCAGGTTGCCCTCGGGCCGCCTCCGTGTTGTCCTCTAGGTCGTCTCTGTGTTGTCCTCTGGGCGGTCTTTTGTTGACCTCTGGGCTGTCTCCATACTGGCCCCGACTGTCTCCGTGCTGGTCCGTAGGCTGTCTCCGTGCTGGTCCGTAGGCTGTCTCCATGCTGGCCTCTGGGCTGTCTCTGTGCTGGCCTTAGGCTGTCTCCATACTGGCCTCTGGGCTGTCTCCATGCTGGCCTCTGGGCTGTCTGTGGGCCCTGGGCTGTCTCCATGTTCCCGGCTGTCCTGCTGACCTCTGGGCTGTCTCCATACTGGCCCCTGGGCTGTCTCCCATGTTGCCCTCGGGGCTGTCTCCGTGCTGACCTCTTGGCTGTCTCCGTGCTGACCTCTGGGCTGTCTCTGTACTGGCCCCTGGCTGTCTCCATGTTGCCCTTGGGGCTGT
The DNA here is from genome assembly GCA_021461705.1 of Cryptotis parvus. Taxonomy (NCBI): domain Eukaryota; kingdom Metazoa; phylum Chordata; class Mammalia; order Eulipotyphla; family Soricidae; genus Cryptotis; species Cryptotis parvus. The sequence goes on along the minus strand of JAJIBD010008596.1, from coordinate 16,071 downwards.
CTCCATGCAAGCCTCTGGGCTCTCTCCATGCTGACCTCTGGGCTGTCTCCATGCTGGCCTCTGGGCTGTCTCTGTGCTGGCCTCTGGGTTGTCTCCGTGCTGGCCTCTGGGCTGTCTTCATGCTGGCCTCTGGGCTGTCTCCGTGCAAGCCTCTGGGCTGTCTCTGTGCTGGCCTCTGGGCTGTCTCTGTGGTTGTCTGGCCTTGGGCTGTCTTTGGGGCTTCGGGCTCTCATGATTGCTCTGCTCTGGCGTCTCTGTGTGGCTCTGGGTGTCTCGTCTGGTCTGGGCTGTTTTCGGTCTGGGCGTTCGGCTCTGGGCGTCTCGTGCTGGCCTCGGGCTGTCTTCTGTGGTCTGGTGTTGTGGCGGGCCGTGAAAGCCTCTGGGCTGTCCCGTGAAAGCCTCTGGACTGTCTCCCATACTGGCCTCTGGGCTGTCTCCCGTGCTGGCCTCTGGGCTGTCTCCGTGCTGGCCTCTGGGCTGTCTCTGTGCTGGCCTCTGGGCTGTCTCCGTGCTGGCCCGGGTCTGGTGGGCTGTCTCCGTGCTGGCCTCTGGGCTGTCTTTCCTACTGATTTGTGGTTCAGTATCTTTCAGTGGTAGTAACCTGGGCTGCACGATCCCTTAGTCTGTTGTCTTTGACCCTTGTCTCTTAAGGGTGCCTCGGCACATGAGAAGTCTGATTTCCATGTAGTCGACGCAGCCACGCATATAATCCCCCCCTCCCTGTTAATTCTCTCTGGCTTTTGTTAAGGGCTCGTCTAGCTCCCTCAAGGTTGCGGAAACTTGAGCTTCTAAAATCTTTCCTTTCACATTCCATGTTATGATTTGTCTGACCCTGGCTTCAGTGAATGCTGTAGACGAGAAAACCGAAGTCACTTCATCTGGCTGATAAATTGACTATCCCTTTTACCAAGGGCAGATAATGAGGGGAGAGGTTCTCAAACTACGGACCCCTTTTTAGGAAAAATAAATAAATCATTCATGCTTCCTCTCCTCAGAAAACTTTCTTTTGTGTGAACCACAAGAAATTACTCCTGTCCCCCATCTTCCCCCCCCTCCCACACAGTTCCTGCCTCCAGAGGGCCAGCTTAGCTCCTTTGGGAAGGACTGATCCAGGTCACCTTTTAAAAATGCAGCTGTGGGCTGGAGTGATAGTACAGTGGGAGGGTGTTTATCTTGCATGAGGCTCACCCACCACATATGGTCCCCAGAACCCAGCTGGGAATGATCCCTGAGCCCTGTTGGGTATGGACCAAGCCCTGCTGACCCACATGCAACGTCATCAGGTTACTTCTCACCTTCCAGGTAGAAAGTTTCCCTTCTTCATCAAACACCGTGATTTACAAAGCAAAAGGGTTTTCATAATACTGTTGATAGAAAGTTCATACTTCAACACCACTCCCACCACCAGTGTGTTCCCACCACCAAAGACCTTCATTTCCCACCCACCCCAGTCCCTGTGCCTGCTCCCTCAGCTGGCACTGTTTGTACTGAGTTGCCCATGTATGTGCTGTTAAATGTTTTTGATGGAACCATTTTCTTCCCTATTCTTGGTTATGGGGGGAATCTGGCCAAATTCTGTTCTTGAATTTACTTTCTGAGTTTCTAGAACGTGGGTGGTTCCACTAGTTTGATGCACTGTGCGGCCACTTGTGACTGCATGACTAGGGAGAGCCCGATGGCAGCTTTCCCGTGTCTGAGTCTCTGCATGACGTCCGACAGCCCAGAGTCAGTGGCTCATTATGGCTTGTTACAGGCACTCACTGCCCAACCCCATCCCACTACCACCATCTTCCTTCTTTCCTCCACTTGTCTCCATTTTCCCCAACCACCCACCTTCTCTGCACCTGCCCCTGGAGCCCGGCAGAAGGCGGCCCCTTGGCTCACGTCCTGTTGGATTTGCTTCCCTTTCAATGGTCACTGCAGTCGCAGTCTGAGTTGATGGACACAGGCAGCTGCTACTTGTTGAAGATTTTTCTTTTTTTTCATGTTCTGTCACTTGGCTTTTCCCCAAAGTCCTACATTAGTACCTGGTTTTGCAAACTGGAAGAAATAAAGGCCAAAGAACTTTATGGCAAAGAGCAAAAAAACGTGGAGTTTCTTTGCTTGACACCAGTGATACGCTAAGACGCTGTGCTTTTGAGTGGAGGGGGAACCACTCTCTGAGAAGTCAGGGGAGGCTGGTGAGACAGGACCAGGTAAAGCACTCGCCTCACAGGCAGCTAGCCTGAGCTCAATATAATGCCCAGAGCACCCGTTGTGGTGTCACACCACCCACCCTCTCAAAAAGAAGGGAAAAGGGGTGAATCCTCGCTCTAGTGAAAAAGCACAGCTGATTATGCTCGTTTCTTTTATATCTTATTTTTTTTTTTTACATTTTTGGGTCATACCTGGTGGTGCTCAGGGGTTACTCCTTGCTCTGCACTCAGGAATTACTCCTGGAAGTGTTTGGGGAACCATATGGGATGCCGGGATCAAACCAGGGTCAGCCATGTGCAAGACAAATACCCTCCCCACGGAACTATCACTCCAGCCCCTATGTCCTAATTTTTCTCCCACTTGCATTTTTTTTTGGTTTGTGATTTTGTTCTTCCTTTGTGGGGCTTATTCCTAGCACTGTGCTCAGAGATCACTTCTGACAGTGGTTTGGGGACTATGTGTGATGCAAGGGACCAAACTCAGGGCGGGTGCATGCAGGTGCCCTACCCACAGTATTATCTGCCTGGCCCGCTACTTAGCCTTGGACTCATATAGTCACTTTGTTCTATCATCTTTGAAAATATTAGTTTTTATGATTGCATCATATTCCCCGAGTGGCTGTCTCATGAGTCGACTCATGAGATTTTTATGGGGCTTTCTTTCCTAGATGGGTAATAACGTGCTCTCATAAACGTTAAGGTAAATGTCTTCTGTGAATTGTTTTTATTTAAAAAGAAATATTTACAGCTGTTTCTTTAACTCCTGAAATTGGAATGATGTGGGCAGAGTACATTCCTTTTTAAAGACCCTGTTCTATCAATCCCTTTCCTCAAAACTCATGCAGTGCTACCTGGGTATATGAAATACTTTAGTTTTGTTATTTTGGGGGTACCCAGGGAACAAACATGGGGTCACACACATTCAGGGAACCTCCAAGTCACACTGCAACTCCACAGTTCTTGTTCCTAAACTTGGGTGACCTATTTATAAAACGTTTTGGGAGCCTCTCCCAGCGCCGTGGGGTGGGCTAGGGTGTATCACGGCATTCAGGGATGGAGCCCGGGGCTCCTGCGTGTGGAGGATGCTCTGGGCCCTTTCTGCCACCTCCTTGGTCCCAGGGGGACCTTTGTTTAATTAGAAAGTTTGATTGCAGGAACGACAAGATGACAGGAATTTTTTCAGAGATTTATTCCTGAACTAGTGTTCTGCGTGGGAAACAAGCATGCGCTTCCTTAGGCTTCGTGTCTGTCAGAAAGAGCCGACATGAGTGTCTCTTGCCCATTGGGAGACTTTTGTGCTCATCCACCAAGGCTTTACGCAGACAAAAGGGAGGCCCCGTCAGCTGCAGGACGTTCAGGGAGGCCTGGCTCAGAGGTGGGGGAGTTGTGAGAGCTGGGCACCCGGTAAGGATGGGAGTCCTCTAGACTGAGCCCCTGCCAGCATTTGAAATCCCAAAGGGTCTTCCCTTAGGGGCCAGAGCCATAGTACAGCGGGTAACATGCTTGACTCACACGCCGCCCACCCGTGTTCAATCCCCAGTATCCCATATGGTCGCCAGAGCACCGCCAGGAGTAATTCCTGAGTGCAGAGTCAGGAGGAACCCCTCAGCATCTCTTGGTGTGCCTTCCCTACACACCCGCAGACAGACAGACAGACACACACACAGACACACAGACAGACACACGGACACAGACAGACACACGGACAGACAGACAGACACACACACACAGGGCTTGTCCCCAGTTCTTCTCCCCACACATTTGAGCTGATGGCGGGTCTGAGTCTCTTTCTCCTCAGTCATCAGCATTTTTCTGGGGTCTGGAAGATGCTTGTCCAAACCCCGAAGTCCCAGAGGAGAAACCTCAAGTGAAGGAATGTAACAGGTTGCAGCTGAGCCTCCAAAGTGCCTGAGCCCTTGAGCAGAGAGAAAATGACCTGGAACTTTCCTCTCCGAGGAACAGTAATACAGCAGGCAGGTCACTTGCTTTGCAGTCAGACCCAGGTTAGATCACTGGCACCCCATAGAGTCCCCCAAAGCATCTCCAGGAGTGATCCCTGAGCACTGCCAGCTGTAGCCTCTGAAGCCACCCCTCCCCACACACAAAAATCCAAGTCCCAGGGGGACGGGCAGGGTGTCTAGAGAAGTCTGGCTCAAACTGGATCGTGGTCTTCCGGGAGGACAGACCTGGGACCCAAGTTGGCAGTGCCCAGCCTGCATCTGCTTGGAGTCTTCTGCCAAGGCGGCCCAATTAGGAAGCAGCACACAGCCTGTCCTGCCCACTGCCTCCGCCCTGCCAGCTTCCAGGCTTCCAGATGTCTCCGCAGCTCCGAGTCTGCCCAGTGCCCAAGAGACTGGCGAGGGTCATCGGTGCGTTCGGAGGCCAGAGCATCCCAAGCGCGGCAGTAATGGGAGAGGTGCAGGCGATCTGAAATAGTCCTGGCGGTGGAAGGGAACAGTGTAAGCCGGAAGGAGAGGGCGCTGCCGAGCTCCAGAGGCGCCGGGGGTTCCCATGTTCATCCTGGAGCTGTCACATGCAACGAGCCACAAGTGTCTGTGTCCAAAACCTGCCCAGCTGCCGTGCCTGTCCACAGGGTTCCGCAGCTGTGCCCCCCCCCCACCACAGTTGCCATCTCCCCGTGCCGACGGCTTATGTAAGGGAATGGGTCTGCCGAAGATAGCATTGCAAAGGGCCAGAATGTTCTCTGCACTTGCAACAAACTTTTTTTTTAATCTTGGGCTTCAGGCATCTTTCTTGGAAAATGTCACGGGGGCAGGGAAGCTGAATTGGGAAGTGAGGCGGGCAGAGCGCTTGGGTAGATCTGAAGTGCATGGAGGGAGGCGAGGCAGCCTGATGAATGTACTTCACGCCGTCGGCTCCCAGCTGCCTGCGTTCCCGTTGCTAGGAGGCTGGGGGTGGGGGAGCAAGCGTGAGCCCAGGGAGTGTGCAGTGGAGAGGAAAGAAGGAAGGAGATGTCTCCGGACAAGGCCCGAGGCAAGCTTCCTGGCCAGGGGTCCGGACGGCGAGGAAAGCGGCTGTGACGGAGCACGCACTGGGGAGAGAGGCCCCGGGTGCTCTTCTGGGCGGTGCAGCAGCCAGGCGGTGCTTCTGACGTTGGGGGTGGGTTCGGGGATCCCAGTCAGGCAGGGGAGACCCCTGAGCTGCCTCACTGGTGGGGGTCTGTGTCTCCGGGGATTGTCCCTAAGGATTCCCGAAGTTCCTCTTTGCACAAGAGCTCGAGAGTCAGGGCATGAGAAAGGGCGGCTGGGCCGTGACGGGAGGAGGCAGAGACGGCTTCGCCCTTCTTGGGGCTCTCAGGGCCAGGTGCCCAGGGAAGGAATGTTCTGGAAAGGCCGGGGCAGAAGGAGGTGGAAGCTCCTCCCCCGCTTGTGGGGCTTAATGGAACCCCCAGGCCACAGTGCCCGTGTCGCCCTGGTGACCTTGGGGAGGCTTTCTTCTCCTCCAGCCTCTCGCACCAGGCTGGTTCCTTTTGCTCCCCATGGGGCCCTCGAGTCGGCTTCTGACACCCTCTCTCCTGGGGGTTGGTCCCTCCAGACTGGGACCCCAGCTCCCAGCGTCCACCCTCGGTGCTCAGCGCCCGGCCACGTGTCCTCCTCACTCCCAGCCTGGCTCTCCTGCTGCTCAGAGCGGACGGGGTGGGAGGCGGGGCACGGGGCACTGCGGGTCCCATGGACCTGGCCGGGAACCCCGAGTGACTCGGGCACGGTCCTCTCTAAGGGAAGTGCCCCCGCCCCCATACGAGCTCGGGGCTTGTGGTAGAACTGCCTTCTAATTCCAGAGTTTCCTGGGGGAAACATATTCCTTTTGGGACATGTTTTCTGGACAGTACTGCCCCCTTCTGCCCAAGGCAGTGCTAGTGGCTATGGGGGGATCAGCACCCCCAAGCACCCCACTCACACACAGCATGTTTTGTGGCAAGAATGTGGGACAGGCGGCTCTGGGAAGCGTCCACACGTGGGGGTTTCGGTCAGCAAACACTGGCGGCTGCACCCCAACCAGCAGGAGGGCCTTTGCCCATGCCCAAGAGGGTCTTTCAGCTGGGTGGGCTCCTCTGAGCATTTACTCTGCCCAGTCCTAGAGGGTGTGGCACATGGCTCTGGTTCCTTAAGCATCACGATCACCATCCAGAGGCGCCAGGGCAGAGCGCACGAGGGTGGGCAGCTGGGCCGGAGGGTCTCGAGGCTTGGTAACTTGTCTCGATGCGACCAGGGCCTGAGCCTGTGTTAGACAGTCCAGCCCCACCGTGCTGGGGAAATGCGCCCTGTCTTGGGGACACAGAGGGGACAGAGAAGGGACAGCTCCAGGACATGAAGTCCTGAGCTGTGCTCAGGACGGGGGCTGAGCACAGCAGGGCACCTGGGTCAGCACAGTGGAGCACTGCACGGTCAGCACAGTGGAGCACCACAGGGTCAGCGCAGCTGGACACTGCGGGTCAGCACAGTGGATTACCGCGGGGTCAGCACAGCTGGACACTGTAGGGTCAGCACAGTGGAGCACTGCAGGGTCAGCACAGTGGATTACCGCAGGGTCAGACAGCTGGACACTGCGTGGTCAGCACAGCTGGACACTGAGGGGTCAGCACAGTGAATCTCTGCAGGGTCAGCACAGCGGGGCACTGTGGGGTCAGCACAGCTGGACACTGTAGGGTCAGCACAGTGAAGCACTGCAGGGTCAGCACAGTGGGGTACCGCAGGGTCAGCGACAGTGGGCAGCTGGACTAGGGGCAGCACAGTGAAGCACTGCGGGGTCAGCACAGTGGGGCACATGCAGGGTCAGCACAGTGAAGCACTGCAGGGAAGCACTGCGGGTCAGCACAGTGAAGCACTGCGGGTCAGCACAGTGGGGACTGCGGGTCAGCACAGTGGGGCACTGAGGGGTCAGCACAGCTGGACACTGTAGAAGCAGCAGGGTCAGCACAGTGGAGCACTGCGGGGTCAGCACAGCTGGGCACTGCGGGGTCAGCACAGCTGGGCACTGCGGGGTCAGCACAGTTGGTGCTGTGGAAACCCAGAATTGGGGCCCTGTGGGGCCCCAGCACAGAGCTGAGGTCCTCTGGGGTGCCTGGTGCAGTACACACAGCCCTTGGCCATCTGGAACCCACCTGGCCCCATCTGGTGCCCAGTGACTGCATCTGGGCGGCGCCCAGGGTGCTCGGATGTCTTGGTGCCGTGCATATGGTACAGGGTTCCGTCCCCAGGTCGGCCCTCTGCTCTCTTGCTCTCTGGGGCTGCCCAGCCAGAGGTTCCACCACCACTTGCCTCCCTCCAGGTTTACGCCCTGTCCTCCAGATGGACACACTCCTCAGCTTGGAGCTTGGTGTTGTCTTGGTGGCCACAGCCCTGCGGTGTCCCCCTGCTGGGGCTTCCCAGCCCTCCATACCCCCTTCAGTCCCCACCCGAGGCCTCCATTGGGCCCTTTGCGCTGGTACAGTCGTTAGATGCCAATGATCAGGATCCAGCCCTAATTATCTTTCCTGCCTCTGCTCTGCCCCATGCCCACCCCTGCCCACCAGCCTGTGGTCACCTGCACTAAGCCTTCCAGAGTGGACGGCTCCTGATGGTCCTGGACCCTGCCTGGGATAGGGAAGGACAGGAAGAGGTTACCTAGTGACGTGGGGGCCGTGGACCGCCGTTTGCCCTTGAGGGGGGGAGACAGGAAGAGAAAGCACAAATAATTACCCATAAATACGGATGGAGCGAGTGTATACACACACACCTGTGTGGGCTGGGCAGGACGTGTGTGGCTGCGGGCACAGGAGGCCGGGAGGGTGAGCATTGGGGTCCCCTAGGCCAGGTGCCTTTTGTCCCTGACGTCCCACCCCACCCCCCCAGCACAACCCACAGCTGCCCTTGTTTCCCCGACCCCAGACTGCCCAGTGGTGGAGGAATTTAGCTCCTGCTTGTCGCCTTTCAGTGTCTTGCTGGTGGGTGTCGTGGGATGGACTCGCCACGGATGTTCCGGTTGCTTCCACGACAGTGCAGCTGTTGGTAGGGTGGTTTCCGAGGATGAACAGAGAACTGTGTTCACTTCTAACAACGGGTCTGTGGGGGAGACTGAGGCAGAGTGAACTGCGTGCACTACTAACAATGAGATTGTGGGGAAACAGGCAGAAAGGGTCTCGGGTCCACCTGAGGTCTCCAGCTGTGTGTGGCAGAGGTTGCTTGAGGCGGCTACCCCAGCTCCCACGCCTCCCCACTGGCTGCTTCTTATGGGTGTTTGTGGTGTTCTGGGTGCTGCACCCCACCTTTCAGGCAGACCCACAGCGTGTGGGTGGCCCCTGAGAGACCCGTTTTGTAGAGAAGGGAGGCAGGGCACGGGGAGCTGGTCTGTTCCGGGCAGTGCTGGGAGACCAGCCCTGGACACGTGTCCACCGCTTGAGCCTCACCCCAGCCACTAAGGGACCCTTCAGATGGTAAGCCAAAGGCTGGGCGACAGCTCAGAGAACTGGGGGGCGACTTGGCGCACTAGGGGTCTTGGAGCCAGTCCCGGCTCTGCACTGCTACCAGAGCACCACCCGCCATGGGCCTGGAGCTGGCTGCACAAAGCAAGACTCTGAAATTGTAAAGAAAAACTAAAGATAAAAGATCACCGCATCATGGCCCCCTCGCAGCACCGAATCCGGATCCCGACCGTCACTTTGACTGTCCTGCAGGTTTCCACAGACCAGACCGTAGCTTCAGATTTAGAACAAGCCCAGAGTAGGGAGGGTGGAGGAATTGTTTCCATTCCTTTTGCCACTCCAGATCCAAGAGCCAGGGGACTCACAAGCCCCTCCGGGGGTCCAGCAGGGCCCCCTCCTGGGCTGCAGCCGCCCCGTCTCCCTGGCTTGGCCGCCCCGTCGCTCAACCCCCTCACTGCTCCTGGCTCGAAGGACACATCTCTGTCTCAACTGACCACCAGGAAGCCGATGAGGTGGGAGGGAGGCCTGAGATGCCCGAGTGCCCAGAGCGCCACTGGGCACTGCCACTCTCCCTGGATGGGTCAGGAGGGCATGGGGTAAAGAGGGTCGAGCCCCCTCAGGGGAGGAAGAGTGGAAAGAGAAGCAGGAAGTCAAAGCGACAGACCTAGACAGTGCCCAAGCACCCTGGACAGTGCCCAAGCACACCTGGTCAGTGCCCAAGCACACCTGGTCAGCGCCCAAGCACACCTGGTCAGCGCCCAAGCACACCTGGTCAGCGCCAAGCACACCTGGACAGTGCCCAAGCACACCTGGACAGTGCCCAAGCACACCTGGACAGGGCCCAAGCACACCTGGACAGTGCCCCAAGCACACCTGGTCAGCGCCCAAGCACACCTGGTCAGCGCCCAAGCACACCTGGACAGTGCCCAAGCACACCTGGACAGTGCCCAAGCAACACCTGGACGTGCCCAAGCACACCTGGTCAGCGCCCAAGCACACCTGGTCAGTGCCCAAGCACACCTGGATGCCACAGCGCCCCAGGCACACCTGGTCAGCGCCCAGGCACACCTGGTCAGCGCCCAAGCACACCTGGACAGTGCCCAAGGCACACCTGGACAGCGCATGCGCAACCTGGTCAGCGCACCAAGCACACCTGGACAGTCACCCAAGCACACCTGGACAGTGCCCAAGCACACCTGGTCAGCGCCCAAGCACACCTGGACAGCGCCCAAGCACACCTGGACATTACCCCCAAGCACGCTTGAGAAAGTCCTATACAGAATGCGCCTCCCTATGCACACTCTGCATGTCTGAGGTGGACATCATGTTCAAGGGAGCTAGTGGGCAGCCAGAGAGGGCTCCAGGCAACAGGAAGGAAGCGCATCGGGAGAAGGAGGGAGAGGACCCTGAGGTTCAGTCCCCGAGGGCCACTCTGCAGGGCATGCACCCACCACCTTGGGGACATCTGTCCCTCTGGGCGGAAATGAGCGCCAGGCAGGCCACCCTGTGTCCCCGGGGAGGAGGAAGGGATCAGGTGTCCTTCCCAGGGAAGGGCTTGTCTGGGCGGAGGCTCAGCTGCTGGGGTGGGGTGGCAGCCGCCATCCCCTCGCCTCATTCTGGGTTACCCCCTTTTCAGTGGAATCAGCTGGAGGCTCTGCACTGGCCCCGTAGATGGCTTTGGGGCGCTGCTGTTACCTCAGTGTTGAGGCGCCGAGGCTCACCAATACGCCCCCCCAGAGACTCTGCTCTCAGGCTTGCTGTGAGGAGACCAGTAAAGCAGGAAGAACAGGGAACCTGCCAGAGGTGTGAGCAGGAACGTGAGTGCTGTCTGCCCTGCAGGCTGGGCGACGTGCGGCTGTGAGCAAGAGGGAGTCAGGGAAGCATGTTCGATTTTTTAGTTTGTTTCGTTTTTGGGAGCTACACCCAGCGATGCTCAGGGGTTACTCCTGGTGGTGCTCAGGGACCCCAGGGATGCCGGAGATTGAACCCAGGTTGGCTACACGTGAGACAGGAACCCGTCCCGCTGTCCTATCACTCCGCCCCAGGAGGCAGTTTGAGGCCCTCTGTGTCACCACCCTGGCCCCCACCTGCTCCCGCCCCACCTGTTGTGTGGCCGTGGGGGCAGTGGGTCGGGGGAGGGGAAAGGGCAGGAGAGGGTTGGCCGCTGGATGGCCAGCTCAAGCTCTCCCTGCCACACAGCTCCCAGGCGCTGGCGGCTGTTCCACACCCCTGCCCCAGAGCCCAAACGTTTCTCCCCAGGGACTTTCTGCTAGGGAGGCGGGCCATGAAGATGGGACTTAGGGCATTTCAGAGAGGATGGTGGGAATGAGCCGGAGCACTCTGCACAGTGATTCGAGAGGCTCCTAGGAGGGAAACATCACCTGTGGGGCGTGTCTTTCTGAGGACTGAAGAGGCACTCACCATCATTGGGCGTGAAAGCAGGTGATGTCCCCAGGTCTAAGAGAAAGGGGCTGCGGAGATAACTCAGGGCTCGGGGGCTCCTACCCTGCATGAGCAAGACCTAGTTTACTCCCCAGTGGCCCATGGACCCCAACTCTGCTGGAAGTTGGCCCTGGTAGCACCCCTGAGTCGGAACCTTGACCCATCTGTCCTGACCAAGTAGCACCAGAAGTGGGCCCAGGACCCTGAGAATTTCTTGGGAGCCTCACAAATAAAACGTAAATGAATGGACAGATAGGGACCTCCAGCGCCTGACCCAAACCTTCCCTGTCTGTCTCCCAGGCCCCAGCAGCTCACGAGCCCTGTTGTCCAAGAGCCACAGAGCAGAGCACAAAACCTCGGCTCCTTTCAACGTAGTACAAGCAATCAGGACACATCCCAGGCTAAGAAAGGGAACAGGAGGAAATTGGGTGCTGGAGCAGGGGTGTTGCAGATCCTACCCAGGCATTTGGGTGGGTGGAGTCTGTGGCCCTCCAGAGCCGGGATTGGCAGAACCACAGGCACAACCCGTGTCTAGGGACAGAGGTGGTGGGAGGACGCAGCTGGCCAGTGCCATGCTGGGAGCCAGTCCACAAGCAGCTCATATGGGTGACGCTCATCCTAGTGACAGAAGAATGAGTGTGAGCTGTGTGGGAGAGAACGTGGTATCAAGATGACATTCATTTGGGGGAGGTTTGCCCAAGCCGTGCTGGGGACGCCCTAGCAGTTCTCAGCCTCCAGGCTGGTGGCTCAGTGCATAGCCTGAGGCTGTGGTGCTGTGGATCTTGTGGTGAAGGAGACGGACACAGGGTCGGCCATGGGCAAGGCTAGAGCCTTAGCAGGCCCTGTACTCTCTATGACCCAAGGTGACATTCCTCGATAATCACAATGTTGTGACAAGGCCCCTTTGATGCTGTTGATTTTGGGGGCCAAGTAGCTCCCGGTGGTGGGCTGGGCATTGGGAGGTCTTAAGCAGCTTCTGGGTCTTCCTGGCGATGCCAACACCACTCCTGGAGTATCCACAAAACTGTCTCCAGCTATTGTCCACTGTCTCCTGATTAGGGGGTGCTGGGGGCTGAACTAGGTCATCTTGGTTGTGACCCATTGGAATGGAGGAGAAAGACCTGTAAATATCTAGAGTGTCATAATGCCCCTGACTTCCAAATGCTTCCGCAGAACGCAGGGGGTGAGCTAGGGGACGCCGGGAGCTCTGTGAGTCTCGAAGTGTGCTTTTAGCTTGGGAGAATCTCAGAGTAAGGTAATATACACATTGGCAGAGGAGAACCCACAGAGTTTAAGTCTGGTCAAGGTGCAGAGTTCACATCATTAGAGCATATAAAAGGGACCAACTCTCCTGTATCAAAGAACAAAAAGACAAACGTGGAAAGCAGGTGGTGTTGCCAGGGAGATGTAGTTCAGAGGACTGGAGTGCAGGTCTGGCGTGCACAAGGCCCCAAGTTTGATCCTCAGCACTGTTCGACCTTCTCAGCACTGCAGAGTGTAGCCCTGGTGCTCCCACCGCTGCTGGGCCTGAGCACTGAACTAGCCTCTGAGCACTGCTTGAGAACCTGCCTTCACTCCCCCCCCCGCCACCACCCACCAAAAAAAGCAAGAGACGCCTCACTGCCTCCTGTGGAAGGAGTGACTTTGAGGAACAGAGTCTCCTTCTCTTTGCGCATTTTTCAGGCTGCTGATTTTTGTCCTGCCGCCCACACAAATGGAGACGCGATTGCTCCTGATTACTGTCTGCGTTTCCCTGCCCCTGAGAGGTCCCTGCGCTCAGCAGGCGCACTCAATCCCATTCATCTACACATACACGCCACCGCCCTCCCTCTCGCCGCCTGAGAAACATTCCCTGAAAGTATTTATATAAATAAGACATTTTAAAAATTGAATAAAGAAAAGGTTAGGAAATAATAAGATCAGAAGTGCCAACATCGGAGTGCTCAGGCTTCCAGAAAGAGAGAACAGGAAAAATGGAAGCGGCAGATGAGATCAGATGTTTGCCTGTCTAATGAAACCCTCTGCAGAACGGAGGAAAATGGGCTTTCTTGAAGGTGGCTTGTTGTGGAAATGTCCCTCAGGGTGTTTAAAGCATCTCAAGGTTTGCAGAGCGAGGGGAAAGCAATCACGTGGCAGCTTGGACCCTAGGCTGCTCCGGGCTTCTCTGCGACTCTGGGAGGCCGGGGTGGTGCCTTGGGAAACCCGGGAGAAAGTAGTTGCGGCTCCGCATGCTCTGTGGGAGTCACTCCAGGCCACCGAGGCACAGAATAACCTCTTTATCGGACAGGCGAGGGCTTCACATGCATCTGTCTTGGATTTGCAAACACACGCTCGGACCTGCTTGCCCTGACAGACGCCTCTTGGGGCCTGTCTCCTTATCCACAGCTAGTGCCAGCCCTCCTTGGTCACCAAGTCAGGGACTTGGGGAAGAGGCCTGGGCCAGGTGCCCGTTTTCTCTCCTGAGTTTCTGGGCCATTTTCAGACCAGTGTTCAGAGTCTGTACAGTGTACAGTGTTCACTGTACTGTTGCTCTAGCCCCACCATAATGGTGTTTCTTTATTTTGTTTGTTATTATTTTTCTTTTTTGGGTCACACCTGGCAATGCTCGGGCGTTACTCCTGGCTCTGAACTCAGGAATTACTCTTGGCGGTGCTCAGGGGGACCATATGGGATGCCAGGGATCGAACCCGGTTGGCCACATGCAAGGCAAACGCCCTCCCCGCTGAGCTATCTCTCTGGCTTCTCTGGAGTTAAAACATGTGTGGGGTTGGGAGGAAAGCGCTCCAGGCTTCAGAAGCTGGGACAGCTCTCAGGGTTCTGAGCCTGGGTAAGTGGAGGCAGCACTTGGGTCAACAGAGCTGGGCTAGGACATGGGGTCACAGGCTGTGGGGTCTCTGATGAGTTTATGTTTCTCTCAGTCAGCCCCCTGGGGACCTGTCTCGCTCACGTGAGTCACAGACAGGCCCCCTTCACGTCTCCATTTCTGTATGAGAATGGCGGGAACCCACCTCTTGAGTGACGGTGACCTTGAGCAGCCTGTACCAGCCGGGGGACAACAGATCGCCCAGGTGGGCCTGTCGCCCAGCCCCGGGCACGTCCTCCAGGTGGGCAGGGGAGTGGGGGCTGCTCTCCGCAGCTGTCTGCAGGGTAACTCAGCTCCCACACATCCTCGCTCTGCTGGAGAGGCTGAGTGGCAGAGCTGGGGGCTGCACCCCAATATCCAGGTGCCTCCAAGTCAGTGTTTGTTATTTGTTTTGCTTTTGGGGTCACACCCAGCGACGTTCAGGACTTACTCCCGGCTCTGCACTCAGGAATCACTCCTGGTGGTGCTCTGGGTTAGGAGATGCTGGGGATCGAACCCAGTTTGGCTGCATGCAAGGCAAATGCCCTCCCACAGGACTGTCGCCTCCGAAGTTGGTGTTCTGTAGCAAAGCACGCCTGGGATTCTGGGCCAGAATGCAGCTTCCCTCCTTGACCTGGCCCAGCTCTTAGGCTCCGCGAACGCCCCTCCACTCGTCCCTCTGCAGAGTGGGCCTGAGGTTGCCTCCAGGGTGTGAAGATGTGGGGGGAACATTGCCCACTGACTAGGGACAGGGGAGGGAAGGGTGTCCTCGTCCTTCTCAGACCCTTGGAAAGAACAGAGGCCCCAGGAAGAGGCGTGCCTGGCCAATGCTCTGTGCCTGCTCTGGTGGATACATCCTCACTGCCTCTTGGGGCCTGGCTCTCCTGCAGTCTCTTACCCAGCATGCCCCGTTCCAATACTAGTCCTGGGATAAGGTTTCCATGGCCCTCTGTCCCCCCTTTGGCGAACGCCAAGGGTGTGGTGTGTTTTGATGCATTAGGTTTTGAGTCTGGGATGCTATTATCATTTATTGATCCACTCTTATTTAGGTTTTGGTTTGGGGGCCACACTCCAGTGGTGCTCAGGGCTTACTCCTGGTTGTACACTCAGGGATTCTTTCTAGTGGGACCGTATGGGGTTCTGGGGGGTCAAACTCTGGTGGGCCACATGCAAGGCAATGAATGCCCTGCTCACCACCCTACTACTCTCTGCATTCATTCATTCTTTTTGGGTCCACCTGGTGATGCTCAGGCGTTACTCCTAGCTCTGCACTCAGGAGTTACTCCTGGCAGTGCTCAGGGGACCATATGGGATGCCGGAGATTGAATCCGGGTCGATCTGTGCAAGGCAAACTCCCTACCCACTGGACTATCACTCTGGCCCCTCATTCTTATTTTTCACTGTATCACTGTCTTCCCATTGTTCATCGATTTGCTCGAGTGGGCACTAGTAACGTTTCCATAAGTCCTGTCACAAGCAAGTGTAACCCAAGGGCATCTGCTTGCTCCAGGGACAGGGAAGAGCCCCCAAACCATTTTGTAGGTCATGGAACTGAGGTCCATAATTGTTACTAGTTTTTGGCATAACAAGTAAGTAAAACATGGGTAGCTTGCCAGGCTCTGCCATGTAGGTGGTATAGTCTCAGTAGAAGGCTCTCAACTCGAGCATTTACTGATGAAACTTAATTTTCTTATTTTTAATTAAAAAATAAGGTTATCTGTGAGAGGTTACAATTTTATTTCACTTATTCATTTGTTGTTGTTGTTGGTTTTTGCCAGTGCTGTCAGAGATGACTCCCCAGCTCAGCACTTGGGGGTCACTCCTGGCTGTGTGCAGGGTGTCGGTGGGGTGCCGGGCATGGAGCCCAGACGTCTGCTGTCAAAGCATGTGCTCCAGCCCACTGAATTCTCTCTGGCCCCTTCTTTATGTCTTTGACGCCACCACCAATGCTCAGGGCCCCTCCGGCCCTCCTAAGGACTCTGCATAGATCAGGTTGGATTAAATCCTCAGGCCCTGAAGTGTTGGGCCACCAAGACCAGCTCAGCAATGTGTGCTAAGGATCAAACTCAGGCCCTGACCCTGAGCTGTCTCCCTGGCCCCTGCCATTAATTTATATAAAAAAGATTCGAGTCCTGTCAGGCTTACCAAGCACTAAACCTACTCAGTTGGAA